>CAUYRH010029810.1:0-24595 GCA_963574655.1 Perodicticus potto
TTTTTTTTTTTTTGAGACAGAGCCTCAAGCTGTCACCCTGGATAGAGTGCTGTGACATCACAGCTCACAGCAACCTCCAACTCCTGGGCTCAAGCGAGTCTCCTGCCTCTGCCTCCCAAGTAGCTGGGACTACAGGCGCCCACCACAACACCCAGCCATTTTTTGGTTGCAGCTGTCATTGTTGTTTGGCAGATCCAGGCTGGATTCGAACCCGCCAGCTCAGGTGTACGTGGCTGGTGCCTTAGCCCGTTGAGCCACAAGCACTGAGCCAGTTTTTTTTTTTTTTTGATGAACTCTTTCACCATGCTGTTCTGCTGCTTGAAAACTTGTAAGGATTTTTTTCTTAGTTTTTTTTTGGGGGGAGGAACATATTCTTTCCCAGTCAATCCAAGTTAATCAGTGCCTTTACGACCCCAATTTCATGCCTCTTCCTGAAGGTTTTCAGCCCGTGGTGTTGTTCTCTCTGTGTTAAATTCATGTTTAAGTTTCCCATTGTTTCCCATTTTTCTTTTTTTTGCAGTTTTGGCCAGGGCTGGGCTTGAATCCGCCACCCCTGGTGTATGGGGTCGGTGCTCTACTCCTTGAGCCACAGGTACTGCCCCCCATTTTTAATTTTAATATGTATTAGGAAAAATTGCAACCAGCACATTGTCAAACCTGTCAAACCTATTCTTTTTTCTATCCTAGAATAAGAATATTCTAGGATAAGAATATCCATTTTACCAAGAAAGTCAATTTAAGGAAAAACACTAACATTACAAATAATAAAAAACAGTGATAGGTAAATAAACACCACTTTCATCACAAAAATGTACAATATTGTAGCTTTTGTTTAATGTTGAATTTTCTTGAAATTCTTTTTTTTTTTTTTTTTTTGAATTTAAGATTAATATGAGGGTACAAACGATTGGGTTACAATGTTTGTGTTTGTTAGGTAAGGTTTCTATTGTAGTTGTAGAAATTTTTTAATCTTAAAACTTTTTGTGGCTGGGTGCAGTGGCTAACACCTGTAATCCTACCACTCTGGGGGTCCAAGCCGGTGGATTGCCTGAGCTCAGGAGTTTGAGACCAGCCTGAGCCAGAGCAAGAGCCTGTCTCTTAAAAAAAAAAATAGCGAGGCATTGTGGCTGGTGCCTGTAGTCCTAGCTACTCGGGAGGCTGAGGCAAGAGAATTACTTGAGGCCAAGAGTTTGAGGTTGCCGTGAGCTGTGACTCCATGGTACTCAATCCCAGGGCAACTAAGTGAGACTCTGTCTCAAAAAAGACAGAAAACAAAAATAAAAACTTCTTATGTGTATGTTTCATCTCATCAATTGCTGAGGCATGCAGTGCCCTACACACAAGAAATCTCAGTAATTAGATTGAGCTTTTATAGCACTTTTAGTCTGAACCACACAGGTTTTGCCTAATTTAGACTATATATTCTTCCAAAATCAATATTGTATACTTCACCTTTGATATTCATAGTGCCTAGATTACATGGAGAGAAGTTTTCAGGAAATGCTTCCTTTAAAAATTACAGATTAATGGAGGTGAATTTTTTTGAACAGGATCTGAGGGATTCAGTGAGAAAAGCCAGGTTTCTTCACACATGTTCACATGAATATACACAAGTACAGTCATATATGATTGATAGGAATGATATGAAAGATACTACAAAATTAATAAGTGTTTACCAGCTTCTGTTTTTCTATTTCAGATTACAGCTAAATATATCAAGTTGTAAAGACTTGTTTCTTCATTTTAAACCAAATGCTATTGTTTTTCTTTTTAAAAATATATATTAGAGCTTGAAAAGCTCGGTTTTGTTTTGTTTTGAGATGAGGGTCTCATTTATATTGCCCAGACTGGTCTCGAACTCCTGGCCTCATGATACCTTCCCACCTCATCCTTGAGAGTAGCTAGGATTATAGGCTTAAGCCTGGCTCAGATGCTGTTTTTTATGTTAAGAGAGAGAATTGCCAAAGATTTTGAAGACTTGGGCTTTAGGCCAGTGCATGTTCTTCCCAAAGGCAATCAGCCTTAGACATCAGAGCATGGGAGCATGGGAGAGCCTGGAAATCAGAACCGGGGGAGGTGGAATTTATGCTGCTTATCAGGTTGACTGTCAGCTCCAAATCCACCCTTTTTAACCTGTTTTGCAGTCCTGAAGCTAGTAAGCATTTCTCTTGGTGCACTGTTAGAATCTATCAATAGAGGGTACTGAAGAGACATTGCAAGTCAAAGCAAAAACGGTGTCTCCTTGTTCCTGGGGTGCCTCCTACAATGCACAAGTCTCTGTGTTGGATCATTCTAGCAATTTCTCTTCAACCAGTCCTTACTGTTCCAGCCAGGTCTGAACTCAGCTTCAGTGGGTGAGGACCTCTCCCAAGAGTTTTCTCTTTGGGCACTCTCCCTCATCCCTAGGGGCAGTAGCATTTGCTATTCCCATATTTCATGGTTTAGTAGTTAACCACCTTGTACTAGCTCACAGGACTTTATTATAGAGATTCTTTGTTCAAATCACTAGTGTGGTTTTTGTCTGTTGATTGGACTGTAACTAGTAGGGAATGGAACCAGCAATGGTCCCAGGAGACAGACCCTCAAAGATAGCATTTGGGGATTGGTTTGGTTGTGACTTGGACTTGAGCTCTATGCTGAGCTCCTTGCCAGTAGGAAATAGGAGGTTAGTAATATCACCTGTGGTTGATTGTGATGAAGCACCAACTGAAGCAAGTGCCTTGGGAGCCCCAGTGCTGCTACCAGAATGATGATTATCAGCACTGTAGTGTGGGACAGAGCTTCCTCAGGGTACAGGAGCACTTAGCAAGGAAATGACAGTCTCAGCTTCTTTCATTCTGAGTTCAGGCCACCATCTGAGAACCAGAACCCTTCTCTGGCAGCTTCACCAGAGTCTCATTTCTTATAGCCACAAAGCTGATATTGAGGAAAACCAGTTTTCACAAAATCTAATTATGCAGGTTGCAGAATTACAATGTCAGTTTCTCGTATGATAGGGGTAATGTCTGTCTCCTGGCTGGGTTGACTTACATAGTGTTTAATGGCTTAGATATTGAAGCCATCCACGAAAGAACCTAGTGGTGAGCCTGGCAGATTTTAGAAGGCAAAAAGGTACTCTTATACACTGTTGCTGAGAGTATAATCTTTTACAGATTTTATATTAAAATAAAAAATATACATATGGAATTTTACTTCTAGGGATTTATCTCCCAGAAATATGCCTACAAGTGAGCAAGTTTTTATACAGAAGTGTTCATTCCACCTTTGTGTGCATTACTGAGATTGGAAATGACTGAAAGGTCCTTCAGTAGAGAATTTGTCAGACAAGTTATGCTATGTCCATGCCATGGCTTCCTATATGGTGATTGAAAAGAATGAAGTAGGTATGGACCTGAAAAAATATCTCAGATTCATAAGTCATAAAAGTAAAGCAGTATGAAAACAAGATTCCATTTTTGTATGTTAAAATTTTAAAAAAGTTATGTATAGATAAAGGTCTAAAAAGATATCAACCAAATTATTAATAGTAGTAACTGTTATCTCTGGAGAGTGGATGAATGAATAATTAATGTTATCTTTAGAAAGCGAGATTGTGCGGGACTTTCTCTATGTTTTTGCATTGTTTGTATTTTTCTTGCAGTGTTTGGAAAAATAATCATTTAAAATGTCTTATAATTAACATTTTCTACATGCAGTAAAACAATGTTTGCAGAAATGGAAATCATTGGTCAATTTAACTTGGGATTTATAATAACCAAACTGAATGAGGATATCTTCATAGTAGACCAGCATGCTACTGATGAGAAATATAACTTTGAGATGCTACAACAGCACACTGTTCTCCAGGGTCAGCGGCTTATAGTGTAAGTTCATTTCAGTGTTAAGAATCTTCAGTGTTGATTCCCGAATTCTCCCACAAATTTAAGATTTAATAGCTTCCATGTGTCTATATATGTATACCTGCGATTTTTTTTTTTTTTGCCGTAAGTATTCATACAGAAGATTTTTGTATTTTTTACACAGTAATAGTTATAGTTGCCATTTATTGATTACTTCAACAGTGCCTGGTCTATATGCCAGGCATTATTTAACCACTTTATATCTATTAGTTCATTTAATCCTTACAAACCTATAACTGTTATAAACAGAAATGTTTTTAAAATGTTGTATGACAAAATCAAATATAAACAAAAAGATATATTTTCCAGCTGGAAAATACTAGGTACTCTGTCTCCCGTGGAATGCATTTTAGATTTTCAATAAGAGTAAATGATAATAGTTGGCTCGGCGCCTGTGGCTCAACTGGCTAAGGCACCAGCCACGTACACCTGAGCTGGCGGGTTCGAATCCAGCCTGGGCCCGCCAAACAATGACGGCTGCAACCAAAAAAATGGCTGGGCATTATGGCGGGCGCCTATAGTCCCAGCTACTTGGGAGGCAGAGGCAAGAGACTCGCTTGAGCCCAGGAATTGGAGGTTGCTGTGAGCTGTGATGCTACGGCACTCTATCCAGGGTGACAGCTTGAGGCTCTGTCTCAAAAAAAAAAAGAGTAAATGGTAATAGTAAAGACATTTAGTAAGCTACTTTGTAGTACTGAAATATTCTTGCTTCTCTTATAGAAATATTTTATTTATTTACTTATTATTTCTTTTTTTTGAGATAGAGACTCACTCTTGCCCAGGCTAGAGTCAGCCTAGCTCACAGCAACCTCAAAACTCCTGGGCTCATGTGGTTCTCCTGCCTCAGCCTCCTAGAGTGCTAGGATTATAGGCATGAGCCATGATGTCTGGCCAGAAATCCTTCATTTTTAGTCATTTGGCATAAATAATGGCTTATCTATGGCATTTCCAGTTGATCTGGGTAATCACAGTGCGCTTTGGGTCCCAGATGGACTGTACTTCAAGACTAAAGGATAAAGACTTAAATTTCATCCTACCCCACCAGGTCCTGCATAGTTTAATGCTATTGATCTCTTTAGTTTTTCCTAACCCTCATTTTTATTCCCTATACTTGAGCACTCTGGCCATCTTTCTTTTCCTCTTGGCAGGCCTGATGAATTCCTATATGGCCATTAAGAAGAATGAAGTATATTTTTATGTATGGCTCTGGAAAGATCATAAGTCCACATAGGGCTTGGCATAGATTGTTGTCTCTGTCTGGAACACTTGTCCCACCCCCCCTTCTCTTCCCCCTTACCTCATTAACTCCCACTTGTCCCTATAGCTCAGCTCAAAGACGACTTCCTCAGAGTACCCTTCTCCAACCCAGGGTCAAGTCTCACTTGCCATATGCTCTTATGACACTGGCTGTCTTTTCTTTTTTTGTAGTTTTGGCCGGGACCAGGCTTGAATCCACCACCCCCAGTATGTGGGGCCAGTGCCCCACTTCCTGAGCCACAGGCACCGCACACTGACTATTTTTTCTTCCTGATTGTACCTGTTGTTTGTAGTCATAATGGATTTATTTGACTATTGGATCAATGTTTTTTTGTTTGTTTTTTTAAGAGACAGAGTCTCTTTTATCGCCCTTGGTAGAGTGCTGTGGCGTAATAGCTCACAGCAACCCCCAGCTCTTGGACTTAGGTGATTCTCTTGCCTCAGCCTCCCGAGTAGCTGGGACTACAGACGCCCGCCACAATGCCCAGCTGTTTTGTTTTGTTTTGTTTTGTTTGCAGTTTGGCCAGGGCTGGGTTTGAACCCACCACCCTTGGTTTATGGGGCCGGTGCCCTACTCATTGAGCCATAGGCACTGCTCCTGGATCACAGTCTTTATTCCCTACTAATCTGTTAATTCCAGGAGGACCGAAACTGAGTCTGTATCTCCTGCCTTTAGCGGTGTTTGTATTATTAAGCATTTAATATAAATCCAGTAGGAGAGATGGATGGAGAAATAATGCAGGCACAGGAAGGAGCAGAAAAGCAAAATAAATGCTGTCTGTTTATTCCGTTTTCAATTGCTGATTATGTTCTAATCTAGCTTCTCATATTATCTTTGTTGTAAGGAGGAAAAATAGTTAAGGAGAGGATCCAAAAAAGACCAGGTCATTGGAGCAAGATGGAAGATTTAGGAAAAAAGTAAACTGCTTTTGTAGCTACTTTAACTTCTAAAAGTAACTTTAAGATTAAGAAAAAGAAAATTAGATCTCTTCAGAAAGTTTTCTGACACTTAGATGAATAGTATTTTTCACATTTTTGTGAAATGAGTTCAGAGTATCACATTATTGTTTTGATTTCATTTCTGCTATTTATAGCTAAAAGTTTGACTTCAAGATATGGTTTAAATCTCTGTTTTTCAGACCTCAGAGTCTCAACTTAACTGCTGTCAATGAAGCTGTTTTGATAGAAAATCTGGAAATATTCAGGAAAAATGGCTTTGATTTTATTATTGATGAAAGTGGTAAGTTATTAGGACTATAGTATCACATCTTTTTAGAGCTGAGAAGTCTTTGAGGTCATGCAGATCAGTTCTTTCATAAGAGGTAAAAAAAGGTTACCCTAAATGTTTTTCTCTTCCATGTGTATATTACAAATATCATTCAGATGAAATGTATTTCTCAAATAATGGATTTTTCTCAAAATTCTACTCTTAGCTCCAATCACTGAAAGGGCTAAATTGATTTCCTTGCCAACTAGTAAAAACTGGACCTTTGGACCCCAGGATATAGATGAACTGATCTTTATGCTAAGTGACAGCCCTGGGGTCATGTGCCGGCCTTCCCGAGTCAGGCAGATGTTTGCCTCCCGAGCCTGTCGAAAATCAGTAAGTAAAGCTAGCGCTCATGTACCTATTAAATTGAAACTAACCTATTGGCACTCATGTGCACAGATGAAAGTAAAACTCACTGGAAATCAAGTAAGAGGGGAGGGGATGGGTGCAATCATAGTTCATGGGTACAATGAACACTGTTTGTACACATGATGGCACCTTTACAACCCTACTCAAGCGGTACAAAAGCAATCCATGTAACTAAAACATTTATACCACCGTAATATTCTAAAATTAATAAAATAAAATAAAACTCATTTGCTCAAGATCATAGTCTAAGGAATTTCTCAGTTAAGCTCCTGATTTAGTCAATGTTGTGCCACATTGTTCCCTGTCAGCATGACATACCAGCTCAGCATGTTTGTGTTATCTTGCCTCTAACTCATAACTATAGCTCTTTCTCTACTTCTGTTAAACAGTATTGTATCTTAGAGCTCTTGTTGATTCCCAATATAGTAGCTGTTTATGCACCTTGTTTGTCGGTGGACCTTATGGGCAATAATGACTTGAGTAAATAGAGATTGCTGCTGCCAGGTGACAATGTCCAAGATTCTGTGAAGTCATTTAGTTGGCAAGTGTTGGCAGGGTGCTGTGCGTGGTTATTGCATATTGTATCACTATTGCCGCTTGAATTGGTATTGGAAAGTGGTAGTAGTGGTTGGGGATTACCCTGATACCCAAGGAAAGTAAGTGACTCTGTTTCACCTGCCATTAGGAGGGGCAGGATGTCATTCCTTTATTTATTTAACAAATATTCCTTGAGCCCCTGCTGTGTGGCCCATCCTGTTCCAGGTGCTAGAGATACAGAGGTAACAAGGCAGCTGAGGTTTTTGCCCTTGAGGGGGATGTAGTTTGGTGGGGAGAAAAAGACATCAACGAAAATTAATTACACCAATAAGATACCAGTAAGTGCAGTCAAAAAATTGAAATGTGTCGGGACAGAGAATGACCACAGCAAATGAGGAGACCAGGTAAGATGTGGTTAGGGAATGGCGTCTGAGGAATTGACATCTGAGCTATTACTTTAAAGTTAGGGTGAAGAAAGAACTAGTCAAATAGAGCAAGTGTGAAGGGTCAGGGTGTTTGAAGCCAGGGGCTGACTGTGTGCCTGGAGAGGGGCAGCCACATGGAACCTGCCAAGGCCCTGTCAGAACCTGGGAGTCCCTGCTGCATGTTGTAGGAGCTGCTGGGGAGTGAACCGAGAGTAAAGGGTGTCAGGATTGCAGGAGGGGTCTGGATAGGATGGAGTGTGCTGTGTGAGACATGGTCTATCTGGGATCCCATTAGACTTTAAGTGAGGGTGTCTGAAAACAGTCATGTGAAGAGTCTAGTGCAGTGTTTTTTACCCTTTTTTATCTCTCACCACACTCAAATCTATAAACTTATGCAGCATATTTAAATTATGTTGATAAACAAAAGAGTAAAAGAATATACTTACTGTGCTTTGAACTTCTTTTGAAAATAATTAATCTTTACAAATTTTCATGGCACACCTAAGATCCTCTCATGGCACACTGAAAATTACTGGTCAGTGGGTGTCACCTGTGGCTCAGTGAGTAGGACGCCGGGCCCATATACCGAGGGTGGCACGTTCAAACCCGGCCTCGGCCGAACTGTGACAAAAAAATAGCCAGGCGTTGTTGCGGGCACCTGTAGTCCCAGGTACTTGGGAGGCTGAGGCAAGAGAATTGCCTAAGCCCAGGATTTAGAGGTTGCTGTGAGCTGTGACGCCATGGCACTCTACCACCCCCCCAGGGCAATAAAGTGAGACTCTGTCTCTACGAAAAAAAAAAAAAAGAAAAGAAAAGAAAATCTGTGGTCAAGGGAAATATCAGGGCTGGAGATAAAGTTTTAGGTGTCATTTATAGCCATGACATTGGGTAAAATTACTCAAGGGCAGAACTTAATTAGAATAGGGCCCCGAATCTGACTTCCAGCTATAGATTTTTTTTTTTTTCCTTTTTGATAAAGGCCTCTTATTCGCATATTGACCTTCTAATCCTGGAGTCTGGAGGCTGGCCTGGACTAGTAGCTAGGCATTTAAAAGTTCTAGGTCTCAATGTGACTCAAAGGCCTGTAGAGCCACAGCCTGCTCCTTGCTCCTGCCCTGGCATACGCATTATTGTGCTCTACTTCTTCCTCCTTGGTCACTCCCTGCCTGTCCTTCCCACCCTGTCTCCTCTGCATTGCTCCTTCCAGTTCTGTAGTCACTCTGGTCCCCTGCCTGCCTCCATCCTGTCTGCTTGCTGTCTTCTCAGCTGTGCACAGAACCTGGCTTTCCAGTGGGTAGGCCCTCCCCACATATGACTAAAGTAGCCTCTCCTGGGCCCTCCTGGGTGTCACTAGTCTTGGTTTTCTGTTAACTTGTTTACTGTTTGTCTTCCTCCAAGGTGGCAGAGCCCTGCTCTTACCCTGTCCTCAGACTGCGACTGGCATGTGGTAGGCTCTGTACTGTAGGAAGAACGAGGGCGATAGAAGGGTTCAGGCTTGTTTCCTCTCTCCATCGGTCCTCATTTCTCAGGGTCTCAGATTCTCTGGCTCACTGTGGTATCTGCTGCTCTCCCTCTCCCTGCCTTGAGGGATCTGTGTTGTGGAGCCAGCAGGGCCAGGGCTGGAGAGAGGCAGGAGTGCTACTATGGGGAGAGGAGGCCAGAGCCTGAGGAGAGGGAATTGACACACAGTGGTGCTTGCACCCATCTAGAGAAAGAGGATCCCAGGAATGCTGTGGTTCAGAGGCAGGAACTTGCTTGATGGACTTGTGCGAGGGGAAGGAGTGGTAGTGTGGTTCCAGTATGGGAGCGAGGGATATGTTCTTGGAGGTGCTGGAAGGCCAGTGAGGGCCAAATTAGGTGTCAGAGGCGGGGGGAACAGGAGGAGTCTTCTATTTAGGTGAGAGGGGAGAGCTGTGAAGAGGAGTGATGTGACCTGACAGACTTTCAAAAATAATCCCTGGCTGCTGAGTGGAGAGCAGCTGGTGGTGGTGGTGGTGGGGAGCAGGAAGGGCCAGGAGGAGGCTGCTGCAGAGAGGTCATGGTGGAGCCACTGAGAGTGGTTGGGTGTGGACAGGTGTAGTCAGTATCTGGTGTAGAGATGGTGCCACGATGAAAGAGCCAAAGGAGGCCTCGATTTCACAAAAGGTTGGGATGCTGAGATACTAGATAGAAGGTAGGGATATTTTTCAGGGAATGTGCTTTTTGAGTTGTAATCAACCTTATTTTAGAGAGGAATGATTTTGAAGAGTTGCTGTTCTAACAAAAACAGTAAAACTTTCAATTGTTGTGTCTCATTTTCAGGTAATGATTGGAACTGCGCTTAATACAAGTGAGATGAAGAAACTCATCACCCACATGGGTGAGATGGACCACCCCTGGAACTGTCCCCATGGAAGGCCAACCATGAGACACATTGCCAATCTGGATATCATTTCTCAAAACTGACATTTCTCACTCTCTGGAGTTACAGATTTTATTGCAGATTTTTCTGTTTTAAAAGACAAGGTCTTAAGGAACCTTTTTGTGGGGAGGGAGGGGTTCAAAATCAACCTGCTACTTAAAAATATAATGTACCAGCTCTATTTAAAAATGGACTTAAGAACCTTTCAAACCATATAGAGTAATGCTTGCAACATATTTTGTTCTGCATTTGCATGTGCACGTGTGTATGTGTGTGTGTGTATGTATAGGCAAGAATGTGCTTTATAAAAAATAAGAGCACTTCGGAAGTTACCCAGGCCTCTGCTCTTGCTGAATATTATTTTAGTCTGAAACTTATAGCCCTTAATAATTAAATTCATATTAGTTTAATCTCATGGATGTTAAATTATTGTCATTTTGTGTTAGTAGGACTCAACCCTAATGCACATTAAATTTTTAAAAATGAATAATCCAAAAACCAATGGGCATTGTCTACCAAACTGGAAGAAAATTTTTGGATGGAGTTGGTGGTCACTATTTTTGAGTGTTTCTCTGTGCAACCAAGGTGTCAAAGTGCTGTTCTAAGCAGGGAAAAACAAAAGATTTTTTTTTTTCTGTAATCAAATGCTATCATCTGGTTTCCTCCGGGTAGGAACTGAAGGACATTCTAGTTACTGACGCTGAAGGGTGGGTAATGAAGATATAAGAATCTCTGTCCATCTTGCAAATAGTTTTATTACAAGATTCTTGTTCTATTTGAACTATACCAAAAATGGAAATAAAGATGCCCTGTGTAGAGTCCAAATGGAGGTTGCACAGTAATGACCAATGTAAACTTCCCTGCTGCCCTCTGGGGAGAAAAGCTTCCTTAGATGGAACCAGACGGTAAAGCAGTGACTATTGCCACCTATTGTGTCAAATACTATGGTGATGTGCATCTGTGGGGTCTTGTGAGAATCACAGGAATTGTAGGCAGGATAATGGCTCCTAGCCCCAGGACCTTTGAATACATCATCTTATATAGCAAAAGGGTCTCTGCAGGTGTGATCTAGTTAAGTTTTTTTATGGGGAGACTGTCCTGGATTGTCGATCAGGAGTTCTTCAGAGTGGAGGACCTTTTCCCACTGGCCAGAGAGAGGACACTTGGTTTTGCAGAGGGATGGGCCAGAAGCCAAGGAACAAGCAGTGGCCTCTGGAAACTGGAGTGCAAGGAAACACATTATCTCTTGCTAGACTGACTTAGACCATTGGATAATAAATTTGTGTTGCTTCAAGCCACTAGCTTTGTGGTATTTTGTTTATGACAGCAATGAAACACTAATGCCTGGATTGGTGCTTGTAGCTCAGCAGCTAGGACACCAGCTGCATAATCCCAGAACTGGCGGGTTTGAATCTAGCCTGGACCTGCCAAACAATGATAACTACAACCAAAAAATAGCCTGGCGTTGTGGCAGGCGCCTGTAGTCTCCCAGCTACTTGGGAGGCTGAGGCAAGGGAATTTCTTTCTTTCTTTCTTTCTTTTTTTTTTTGAGACAGAGCCTCCAGCTGTCACCCTGGATAGAGTGCTGTGGCATCACAGCTCACAGCAACCTCCAATTTCTGGGCTCAAGCCAGTCTCCTGCCTCCGCCTCCCAAGAAGCTGGGACTATAGGCGCCCGCCACAACGCCCAGCCATTTTTTGGTTGCAGCCATCGTTTGGCGGGCCCGGGCTGGATTCAAACCCGCCAGCTCAGGTGTACGTGGCTGGCGCCTTAGCCCGTTGCGCCCGTTGAGCCACAGGCGCCGAGCCAAGGGAATTTCTTAAGTCCAAGAATTTGAGGTTGCTACGAGCTGTGATGCCACGGCATTCTACCAAAGGCGATGTAGTGAGACTCTATCAAAAAAAAAAAGAAAGAAAGAAAAAACTAATACCTGAGTAAATTACAATGTTATGGAGAAGCAGTTAGGAGGCCAAGTGTCGCCGGTGCTGTGGTGCTGTCAGTGCAGCAGAGCTGAGAACCACTCTGTGGTCTTGCGTTGGCGGCGCGGCGGCCCCTTTAAGAGCGAGGGGCGTGGGGTGGGGGAGGACGCGGTTGCCTGGAGACGGGGCTGGACCCCTAGACGCGTGCAGTCCTGCCACCTTCGCCTGGCCTGGCCTGGCCTGGTGCAGGCCGCGGCCTTCCATAGCCAGGTGAGTGCTCATGCCCCCCTGGGTGTAAGCGGCAGCCCTGGCGACCATCTCCGCTTTTGCTGAGCTGAATTGACGGAACTTAAGGACTTGGGTACGTGGACCAGGAGGACCTGAGGCTGAGCTGGACAGTGCTGGGAGCCAAGCCAAAGCTGTGTACTGTAAACAGCCAGGGAGAACAGGAAAAAAATTAGGAAAAACGCAGAGAGAAATGAAATCTGTTTTATTTGCAGTTCTCATTTCACTGATAGAGGACTAGAAAGCTTATAGAAAAAGCCCTGTGTGGGGCGGCGCCTATGGTTCAGTGAGTATAGGGCACCGGCACCATATACCGAGGGTGGCAGGTTCGAACCCGGCCCTGACCAAAATGCAACAAAAAATAGCTGGGCGTTGTGGTGGACGCCTATAGACCCAGCTGCTCAGGTGGCTGAGGCAAGAGAATCACCTAAGCCCAAGAGCTGGACGTTGCTATGAGCTGTGACGCCAGAGCACTCTACCAAGGCGACAAAGTGAGGCTCTGTCTCTAAAAAAAGAAAAAAAAGAAAAGAAAAGTACTGTGTGAATATAGAGGTGAGAGCAGGTGGAATGAGATTGCCCAGGTATGGCTTCACGGAGACGGTAATCAGGGCCTGGAAGGAGCAATGAGGTTTTGAAGAAAGAAGTCCAGAAGTGAGGTAGAGGTAGCGGATGGGGTGCCCAGAAGATGCCATCCAGGCAGAGGAGGGGAAGGGGCACCCACTGCACCCCAGAACTCATTTAGAGAGGCGTGAAACTATGGCTTCTCAGCTCCTCAGCTCTGGGGCATTGGACAATGTTTTGCCACATCCTTTTTTGTCTGGCACCAAAGAGGCAATCAACAATTTTTCAAGTTCGAAAACAGGAAAGGGACAAAATATTTGCTCCATCTGTTGACTTTGCTCTGTGTCCTGTATCAGGGATATCTCTGTGCATCATCTCATTTTACCAGCTTGATAAAACAGGAGATTAATCAATCCAACTCTTGAACACTTTGCAGTGCAGATATATAAAGGGAGGGGCTTGTAAAGTGTGAATTGGCCTTAGAGGTGAGGCCTTAGAGCAGTTATTTTCAACTGGTGTGCCTCAAAAATTTTTAAAGATCATTAATTAAATTATTTTTGAAAGAAGTTCAAAGCACTATGTATATATAAATATAATTTTTTTTTTTTTTGAGACAGTCTCACTTTGTTGCCCTTAGTGGAGTGCTATGACGTTGTAGCTCATGCCACCTAAAACTCTTGGGCTCAAATGATTCTCTTGTCACAGCCTCCCAGGTAGCTGGGACTACAGGCAACCACCACAACTCACGGCTATTTTTAGAAACAGGGATCTTACTCTTGCTTAGGCTGGTCTCCTGACCTCAGGCAATCCACCAACCTTGGCCTCCTAGAGTGCTAGGATTACATATGTGAGCCACCTTGCTGGGCCTTACTCTTTTTCTTGATCAACATAATTTAAGTGTGCCTTGGAAGTTTAACTACAGGTTCAAGTGTGCAGTGAGATAAAAAAGGGTGAAAAACATTGCCTTAGAGGTTAAGTAGCCCTTTTTTGTGTATAGGGTTACCCTTTTTACTGCAACACTAATCGAAAAGATACAACATTAGATAGTGGTTCCAATTTAAAAAAATTTAGGAATAACCAATGCAGTATTGAAATTCTATTATTTTTATAAACTGATGATACTTATAATTAGTTTTTCAGGCTTAATGAGGAGACTGATAATGACATTGTGTTGTAAAGCTAAACGTCTAACTACAAGTGAAAACCACAAGTATTCAGAGACATAATTTTTATTTTTCAGATAAAATTCATCAGTGCTGTGAAACAAATAGCTCTCGGCCAAAAGAGTAATTTGGTATTTATAAACTTTGGGTCTTCCACAGACCATGGTGAAGGAAAAGAAAAAAGCAGATAAAAAAGGAGATAAGTCTGGCCGCATTCCCTCATCTTTCTCTGACTATCCAGAGATTTCTAAACAAGACGGCAGCACTACCAGGCATGAAACGTCCCTAGGTGGTGTCCCACAATTGGAAGTGCCGCTCAACGAAACAGAACCCAAAAACGGACCTGAAAACCTTCAGCAGGATAAAGATACCACTCAATATGAAGAGCCCATTCTGACCAAACTCATAGTGGAAAGGTGATTTGAATGGGGTGCAGTAGGCTTTAACACTGTGTATCAGCCATTTGGGGGGAAATTTGCTTTGCTTCAAGCATATGAATGCTCATGCATTTTTATTGTCTTCTCACTGTCTCCCCACCTAAGAAAACACCTCTGCTTTTAAACTGTCTTTGCCTTATGCTCCAGAGCTTGACCCACTAGGGCAGGGGTCCTCAAACTACGGCCCGCGGGCCACATGCGGCCCGCCGGGTGTTTTTGCTGCCGGTGCCTGTCCTGCTTAGCAGCCGACTCATCCCGGTCTGTAGTGCACATGTGTGGAATCTGCGCCACACTCTAGGACTCCCCTCCTTCTCTCTGTCTCTCCCGGGTGTTTTTGCTGTCCTGCTTAGCAGCTGACTTGTCCAGGGCATGCCACAGTGCGCGTGTGTGTAATGTGCGCTGCACTCTCAGATTCCCCTTCTTCTCTCTGTCTCTCGACTTCTCTGAGACTCTTGATCAGAAGAGTCACAGGCTTGCCTGTGCAGAGCCTGCCTCTGCCTGAGGACCCAGGTAAGAACAAGTTAGGATTTTTTTTTTGAAGTTAGGAGGTCTATTTTTTTTTTTTTTTGCAGTTAGTAGGGCCTTTTTTTGCAGTTGGGGGGGGGCCTTTTTTTCTGAAGTTAGGAGGTCTTTTTTTTTTTTAGGGGCACCTTTTTTTTTTCGTTTTAAATATTATATTTATATTTGTTCCCCCCACCCCTTTCTTTTTGCAGTTTTTGGCCAGGGCTGGGTTTGAACCCACTAACTCTGGTATATGGGGCCAGCGCCCTAGTCCTTTGAGCCACAGGTGCTGCCCCCATTTTGTTTTTTTACTTCAAAATAAGATATGTGCAGTCTGCATAGGAATTTGTTCATAGTTTTTTTTTTTTTAAACTATACTCTGGCCCTCAAACGGTCTGAGGGACAGTGAACTGGCCCCCTGTTTAAAAAGTTTGAGGACCCCTGCACTAAGGTCTCTGAGTGCCGCATCTTCCCTGCTCCCCTTTCTGCCACTTTTATGTTCTGTGTTCTCTCTTTCTCTCTCAGCAGTTTTTCCCTTATTGTAGTTTAACCTACCATTTTCCAAGATGACTAGTCTCAAGCTATAGCCCTGGATAGAGTGCTGTGGTGTCATAGCTTGCAGCAACCTCAAACTCTTGGACTTAATCAATTCTCTTGCCTCAGCCTCCCAAGTAGCTGGGACTATAGGCGCCCGCCACAATGCCTGGCTATTTTTTTGTTGCAGTTGTCATTGTTGTTTTAGCTGGCCCAGGCTGGATTCAAACCTGCCCGCCTCAGTACATGTGGCTGGCGCCCTACCCACTGAGCTACAGGCACTGCCCGAGCTTCATGTTCTTAATTGGGGAAAATAATTGAGAATGCGCATCTTAGAAGGTTGTTCTGTTTCTTTCTTTCTTTTTTTTTTTTTGAGACAGAGCCTCAAACTGTCACCCTGGATAGAGTGCTGTGGCATCACAGCTCACAACAACCTCCAATTCCTGGGCCCAAGTGAGTCTCCTGCCTCCGCCTCCCAAGTAGCTGGGACCACAGGTGCTCGCCATAACGCCCGGCCATTCCTTGGTTGCAGCCGTCATTGTTGTTTGGCGGGTCCGGGCTGGATTCGAACCCGCCAGCTCAGGTGTACGTGGCTGGCGCCCTAGCCCATTGAGCCACAGGTGCCGAGCCAGAAGGTTGTTTTGAATGTTACTATTTCTCTCCTGGCTATTAACTTCTTTGTTCCCTGTTCCTATAACATCACCACCATCTTCTTACATATCTGGGCTTGAAACCTTATAACTATACTGCTTCTTCCCCTTGGCTTTTTGTATTTCCTTTCCTTCTGTAGTTCTTCCCTTAGTCCTTTTCTCTTTATTACCTCTTGACTGGACTATTGGACCTTTTCCTAAAGATTTCCCTGCTTCCAGTCTGTCTCCCGAGGCTGCCTATGTAGATTTACCTTCCTAACACATGGCTCTGTTTATATCGCTGCCTGTATTAGTTGTCTATTATTGTGTAACACATTACCCCAAAGCTTAGCAGCTAGAACATTCAATAATAATTCCCACATTTTCTGGGGGTCAGGCTCTTGTGAGGTTGCAGTCAAGGTGTTGGCCCAGGCTGCTGTCATCTTAAGGCATGACTAGGTTGGAGAATCTGCTTCTGAACTGGCTTCTCTCATGGCTGTTTTCAAGAGGCCTCAAGTCATTTCCGCATCACATGTATCTCTCTGGGGTTGTCTGAGTCCACGATGTGGTAGCTGGCTTCCCCCAGAGTGAGTGATCTAAGAGTAAGCAAGAGTAGATAGATGCTGTTATTACATGTTTTTTTTAGACAGAGTCTCAAGCGGTCATCCTGGGTAGAGTGCTGTGGCATCACAGCTCATAGCAACCTCAAACTCTTGGGCTTAAGTGAGTCTCTTGCCTCAGCCTCCCAAGTAGCTGGGATTACAGGCGCCTACCACAACACCTGGCTATTTTTTTTGTTGTGGCAATTGTCACTGTTGTTTTTAGCAGGCCCAGGCTGGGTTCAAACCTGCCAGCCTCAGTGCATGTGGCTGGCACCCTACCCACTGAGCTATGGGCAACACCATGTTATTACATGGTTTTTTTTTTTTTCAATTTATTGTTGGGGATTCATTGAGGGTACAAGAAGCCAGGTTACACTGATTGCATTTGTTAGGTAAAGACTGTTATCACATGTTTTAAAAGAGTAGAAGCTTTTATTACATGTTCTGCGGATCTAGTCTCAGAAGTCCTCCTTGTCCTTTCCACAGTATCCTAGCAGTTACACAGCCCTATTTAGTGGGAAGGGACAACACAGTGTGAACCCCAGGTGAGAACCCTTCAGAGGCTGGCCACCTCCCTAATAACTTTTTGTTTCTTCCCAGTGTCTACAGAATAAAACTCCTTAGCCTGACACTCTGACCCTTCCAAACACAAGAGCCTAGCCAGACTTCTTCCCATGGATTCCATTTGCTTACACAGACTGTCCTTCCTGGAGGGTTTTCCCCTTGTTTCTGTAGACCAAATCCCACCTTTTAAGGTCAACCTTTTCCATTAATTCTTCTTAATAAGAAGGAACAATTCCTTAAGACTTTTTTTTTTCCGAGATAGGATCTCATTCTGTCACCCAGGCTGGAGTACAGTGGTATAATCATAGGTCACTGTATCCTTGAACCCCTGGCCTCAAGCCATCCTCCTGCCTCAGCCCCACCAAGTGTTGGGCTTATAGGTGTGATCCACTTAGCCTGGCCAGGACTCCTGTGAACTTTAAAGCTTTTCAGCCATACTTAGCATTTTCTGTTATACTTAATATTTTCTATTACGTACATACTTATTACATATATATCACTGTAATTTGAGTCTTAGTTTCTCTACCTGGCTGAAAATATCTTAATAGCAGAGATATACTCAGAGCATCAAACACCAGACCTTAGACCTGGTAGGTGTCAGTCAAGATTTATAGTTTGAATACTATCTACAGGTATTTATTAACATTAATTATACACTGTGTGCACACCCACAGCTGTAGCTGAGTACTATGGAGGGATATTAAAAAGTCTGAAATATGAAATATAGGCAGTGTGTAGGTACCTTCTATGATGTGCTTTTTTAAGGAAAACACAGAGCATAGTGTAATCAGCGTGTGCTGAGTCAGTTTAGGGAACACAGGATCTGCAATTACCTTGAGACAGGAGCCTTAGACATTGAATGTTGTGACACAGTAGGGGGAGAATCTAGGCTGGGAGTACCTGGAAACCTAGGGAGAGGGAAATCATTGATACTGTTATATGAAGCTAATATGAATTCTTCAAAAAATCCTACATATTTTGGTTCGGCGCCTGTGGCTCAACGGCCTAAGGTGCCAGCCATGTACACCTGAGCTGGCGGGTTCGAATCCAGCCCACAATGACGGCTGCAACCAAAAAATGGCCGGGTGTTGTGGCGGGCACCTGTGATCCCAGCTACTTGGGAGGCGGAGGCAGGAGACTCGCTTGAGCCCAGGAATTGGAGGTTGCTGTGAGCTGTGATGCCACAGCACTTTATCCAGGGTGACAGCTGGAGGCTCTGTCTCAAAAAAAAAAACAAAAAAACCCTACATATTTCTTTATTTGTTGCTTTTTTTGTTTTCAGATACAGTCTCAAGCTGTTGCCCTGCGTAGTGTGCCATTGCGTCATAGCTCATAGCAACTTCAAACTCTTGGGCTTAAGCGATTCCCTTGCCTCATCCTCCCAAGTAGCTGGGACTACAGGCCCCCGCCACAACACTTGGCTATTTTTTTTGTTCTTGTTGCAGTTGTCATTGTTTTTTGGCTGGCCCAGACAGTTTCAAACCTGCCATTCTGGGTTTATGTGGCTGGTGCCTTACCCACTGAGCTATGGGTGCCACCCATTGTTTTCTTGTTTGTTTGTTTTGAGACGGAATCTGGTAGAGTGCCCTGTGTCTCAGCTCACAGCAACCTCAAACTCTTGGACTTAAGCTATTCTCTTGCCTCAACCTCCCAAGTAGCCACAATGCCTGGCTATTTTTAGAGACGAGGTCTCCTTCTGGCTCAGGCTAGTCTCGAACTGGTGAGCTCAGGCTATCTACCCACATCAGCCTCCCAAGTGCTAGAATTACAGACGTGAGACACTGCACCCGGCCTTATTCATTGTTTTTAATTACTGGAGTAATAAATCCTCATGACAAGTGAAGTAATGCAAAGATGTCTTAACGAATTGCTAAGCACCTCTTCAACCCCATTTGAATTTTACTCTCCCTACCCCTCCTCGAGTTATTCCAACTTTCATTAATTATAAAGTCTTTTGGGTTTTATAGGTAAATGAAGACAATCTTAAATTGAAATAATTTTTTTTGTTTTGAGACAGAGTCTCACTTTGTCAGCCTCGGTAGAGTGCAGTGACATCACAGCTCACAGCAACCTCAAACTCTTGGCCTTACGTGATTCTCTTGCTCAGCATTCCAAGTAGCTGAGAAGACAGGCGCCTACCACAACATCTGGCTATTTTTAGAGACAGGGTCTTGCTCTGGCTCAGGCTGGTCTCAAACCCCTGAGCTCAGGCAACGCACCCATCTTCGCCTCCCAGAGCGCTAGGATTAAATTTAATATCTCTTTTCAATATTTACGCCAATTTTGTCTCAGTTTGTTGCCTTCACTAAAGTGCCAAGCCATCATAGCTCACAGTAACCTCAAACTCCTGGATTCAAACAATCCTCTTGCCTCAACTTCCCAAGTAGCTGGCACTACAGAAGTTCACCACAACACCTGGCTAGTTTTTCTATTTTTTGTAGAGACACTTTCCCTCTTGCTCAGGCTGGTCTCAATCTCCTGAGGTTAGGTGATCTACCTGCCTCAGCCTCCCAGAGTGCTAGGATTATAGGCGTGAGCCACTGTGCCTGGCCTTATATGCCAATTGTATAAATTTCTTGACTTCTGCATTAACTAAGGGCCTCTAGAACCATTGAGAGTAATTGGTGATAAAAGCAGGCATCCCACTCACATTCCTGATTTCAATGAAATTGATTTCAGCATTTCACTCTTAAAAGTTGGGGTTGCTGGGCGGCGCCCGTAGCTCAGTGGGTAGGGCGCCTGCCACATACACCCCAGCTGGCAGGTTTGAAGCCAGCCTGGGCCAGCTAAAAATCAACAATGACAACTGCAATAAAAAAAAAAATAGCGGGGCGTTTTGGCAGACACTTGTAGTCCCAGGTACTTGGGAGGCTGAGGTAAGAGAATTGTTTAAGCCTAAGAGTTTGAGGTTGCTATGGGCTGTGATGCCACAGCTTTCTACCAATGGTGACATAATGGATTCTGTCTCAAAAAAAAAAAAAAAAAATGGGGGTTGCTGTTGTTTTCTCATAAATAGTCTATTGTGTTTATGTAGTTTCCTCATTTTATAACTTAGAATTGTTTTGGAAATGATTGCTGAACTTTGTTAAAGAACTTTTTGGCAGGAGGGGAGAGGTTGGGTGGAGGGAGAGTAATTGGTAGGACCACACCTACAGTGTATCTTAGAAGGGTACAGGTGAAATTACTAAATGCAGATTACAAAGGTCTTAACACAATAACTAAGAAAATGCCATGAAGGCTATGGTAACCAGTTTGATGAAAATATTTCCGATTGTTTATGAAACCAGCACATTGTACCCCATGATTGCATTAATGTACACAGCTATGATTTAATAAAAAGTAAAAAATAAAAAAATAATAACTTTTTGGCATTGTGGTAGACATGTATAGTTTTTCTTTAATTTGCTGATGTAATGAATTACGTGTATAGATTTTTCTAATGTTTATCATCCTTAGATTCTTGGAATAGGCCCAGTTGGGTCACAGCTGCCACAGGTTCATTTGTCACCTTACCTCCTTAGAGCCTGGGAGAAGAGCCAAGTGGCAAATCCCACGTTATACATTCAGTTCTGACCTAGAAACCTGGACACTGTTCTTGGTAGCTCCCTTCCCTAAAGCTAATGACACATCAATCAGTGAGCCGTGTTGGATCTGTGTCTAGAATTTATCTTTTAAAAAAAAAGTTGGGTGGCACCTGTGGCTCAGTGAGTAGGGCACCGGCCCCATATACTGAGGGTGGCAGGTTCAAACCCGACCCCGGCCAACTGCAACAAAAAATAGCCAGTTGTTATGGTGAGCACCTATAGTCCCAGGTACTCAGGAGGCTGAGATAGGAGGATCACTTGAGCCCCAGAGTTTGAGGTTGCTATGATATGACAGCAGTCTAGACTGGGACAACAGTGAGACTCTGTCTCAAATAAATAAACAAACAAACTGCAAAAATGCCATTAAGCATATTCACATTGTTGTGCAACCATCCCCATTATCCATTTCCAGACTTTTCGCATCATCACAAACAGTAATTCTGTATCTATGAAAGGAGAGCTCACCACTGCCCCTTCAAACCCCTGGTAGCCCCTATTCTACTTTCTAATTCTATAATTTAACCCACTGTCACTTAGGGTTTATTCACATCATTCATTACCTTTATTTCTTTGTAGCTATGAAGGAGAGAAAATTCGTGGGCTATACGAGGGAGAAGGCTTTGCAGTCTTTCAAGGAGGTTGTACCTACCATGTGAGTTTTGTACTTGGGAACCTGCAGTGTGGAGAGGAAGGTGTGGAGCGATAGTTTTAGATTTGGAAATCTTTAAAGTCCATCAATTCCTCAAAAGAAATTAAAGTACTTCATGCTGATTTTATTTAGAATCATGATTACATACTTAAGGTGAAAATAAGTCATTTTAGATTTGTTTGTATTCCTGATTCTCATCGTACATACAAGAGGTCACTAAAGAAAATAATGAAGAGTAAATTATCAATGTCATCATCCTTTTGCCATAAATGTGATCCATTGCCTATGTTCCTTTTATTTTAGCTGAGCAAATTAATTTCGTATATAACTTTTTGAATCTGTATTGCTGCATGGTTTTAATAATCATGTTTTTAAAAAGTTTTTATTGTGGTAACTTATATGTAACATTTCTTATTTTTGAAAAAGGGTATCACTCTGCTGCCCAGGATGGAGGGCAGTGGCATCATCATAGGTCAGTGTAACCTTGAACTTTAAGCGATCCTTCTGCTTCAGCCTTCCAAGTAGCTAGGACTGCAGATGCACACCACCATGCCCAACTAATTTAAACTTTTAAAAAATTTTTTATAGAGTTAGAGTCTCACTATATTGCTCAGGCTGGTCTCCAACTCCTGGTCTCAAGTGATCTTCCCACCTTAACCTCCCAAAGTGCTGGGATTATAGGTGTAAGCTACCAAGCTTGGCTTCCATTTTAATTACTTTTAAGTTCACAAGTCAGTGGCATTAAGTACATTCACATGTGATCATTCATTTCCAGAACTTTTTCATTATCTCCAACTAAAACTCTGTCCCCATTAAACAGTAACCCCTATCCCACTCCCCTATACATAATTATTTTTTGTATTACATTGTTTTCTAATCTGCCATTCATAACTATTCCATGGTTGTTGTATGTTTTTGGCGTGTTTTCATTTTTTACCTTTATTATTAATGCCACCACAAAAATATTCATTCATTCAGTTTATCAAAGAAAGATGCACATATTATAGGAGAATGAATTTTTGGTGCCTGTACATTAACAATAGACACTTTTGATGTAAGTTAACTCCACTAACAACTGTCTATCATATACATATATGTGAATGTCAGTACACACACACACTCTGATAATTCTCAGTAAGGGAAAACAGAAAGCATTTACAGATGTAATCATTTCTGATATTTTAACCAGGTTTATTTAGTTTAAATCATTTTTTAAAAAATCCTTGAGGCCCGGCATGGTGGCTCATGCCTATAATCCTAGCACTCTGGAAGGTCGAGGTGGGCGGATAGCTTGAGCTCATGAGTTCAAGACCAGCCTGAGCAAAATTGAGACCCTTGTCTCTACTAAAAATAGAAAAGTGGAGGCAAGAGAATCGCTTGAGCTCAAGAGTTGGAGGTTGATGTGAGCTATGACATCATAGCACTCTACCTAGGGTGACAGCTTGAGACTCTGTCTCAAAAAAAGAAAAAGAAAAACAAAAAACCTTGATCTTGGCGGCACCTGTAGCTCAGTGGGTAGGGCGCCAGCCACATACACCAAGGATGGTGGGTTTGAACCTGGCTCGGGCCAGCTAAAACACCAAGGACAACTGTAACAACAACAAAAAAACAGCCGGGACTTGTGGCAGGCACCTACAGTCCCAGCTACTTAGGAGGCTGAGGCAAGAGAATCGCTTAAGCCCAGGAGTTTAAGGTTGCTGTGAGTTGTGATGCCACAGCATTCTACCCAGGGTGACAGCTTGAGACTCTGTCTCAAAAAAAAAAAAAAAAAATCCTTGAGCTTTGAAGTGCAAAATCAAAAGTACTAGTCAGTGTATTCGGGCACATGAAATCAGGGTAAGGTCCTTGGGAAGAACTGAAGCTATGAATGGCACTTGTGGTGTAAAATCGATAGCTGTGCTGGGCATGGTGGCTCATGCCTACAATGCCAGTGCTTTGGGAGGCCAGTGTGGGAGGATTGCTTGAGGCAAGGAGTTTGAGACATAACTCCATAACAACATAAAAAACCCTATCTCTACCAAAAATAGAAAAATTAGTTAGGTGTCATGGCAAGTATGTGTAGTCCCAGCTATTCAGGAGGCTGAGGCGGAAGGGAAGCTTGAGCCCAGAGTTTGAGGTTCCACTGAGCTGTGATGATGACATGGCATTCTAATTGGGGTGACAGAGTGAGACCTTGTCTCAAAAAAAAAAAAAAATCAACAGTGCATTCTAAGCATTTGTTTTATTTTGTCTTAAAGGGTATGTTTTCAGAAGGACTCATGCATGGACAAGGAACTTATATTTGGGCCAGTGGATTAAAATATGAGGTAAAGCATATAATAATATAGTTCTAAACTATAACTATGGAATTTAAGGTCAGGTTCCCACAATTAAACATGCTATTATCATCAAAGTAATTCAGCACATAGGTTGAAAAAATTCACAGAACCAAAGGGTATAGTAATTTGTGATTGCATGAACCCCACTGGTAATTGTTGTTACTGGTTTCATCTGTACATTCTAGAGGTATTCTATGTGTTCTGAGTGTATGTAGCACACATACATGTGCTTAGCCCCTCCTACTTTTTATAAACACATATAGTTAGTTGGTACCTTTGTTTTTTTAGAGATTGAACCATTTCCATTCACTCAGTTCTAACTATTTTTACTGACTGTATGCATTCCATAATGTGGATTTCACTTCACACATCTTGCTGGGTTGAGGGGAATGTGTATTTTTATTTATTTTATTTTATTTTTTCGCGGTTTTTGGCTGGAGCTGGGTTTGAACCTGCCACCTCCGGCATATGGGGCCGGCGCCCTACTCCTTTGAGCCGCAGGCGCTGCCCAGGGAATGTGTTTTTTTTTTTTTCTTAATTACATCATAGCTGTGTACATTAATGCAATCATAGGGTACAATGTGCTGGTTTCATATACAATCTGAAATATTTTCATCAAACTGGTTAATGTAGCAGTTGTGGCATTTTCTTAATTCGGTTAAGACCTTTATATTCTGCATTCAGTAAGTT
>CAUYRH010029812.1:0-18611 GCA_963574655.1 Perodicticus potto
CTGGGATGATATCACCTGTGGCCAGCAGAGAAGCCAGCCATCTTCCTCACTGCAGCCGGAATACAGGGCTGTAGGGCTCAAGTATGTAAACACCAGCTGACAAAACCCCCTTCATTAATAAACTTCTGAGTTGCAAGAAAAAAAAATAAAAAAAAATAAAAAAAAATAAAAATGCTGCCTTTCTTTTTCACTGATATCAAATATTCTTTATTAAGGAAATCTGTTTTGTTTTATTTTGTGCTATGTTCTCTAAGAATTTGGCACTGAGGTTATAAAGGTGGCATTAATGGAGAAAAGTATACCCCATCTACAGAGTTATCTTCTATTTTGGGACACACAGCAGGCCTGTAGGAAGAAGCAAGTCAGGTCATTTTGTGGCGATGAATAAAAATAGAAGAAATTAATAGCACAGCCAGAAAAAAAGTGAATGCAAGAAGAATAAGCAGAAGTTAATTGGTAAACAATGAGAATTAACATAATCTAGGTGTCTTTCTATGTAGAAAGTCAGTCAGTAAGGCACCATATGAATGAAAGGCACAGACCCTAACTCCAGCAGCCACACAAGCTGGAAGAAAGACATCGAGGCTGATAAATGACTATCTCATACACAGATTCGTAAGAAACCTGGTTTGTGCTAGCATGAAAGGTAAGATAGGCAAAGTCTGTCCCCGGATACCAAAGAAACTCCATGTGATGATACTTTACAAACCATTTGAGGATCATAAGGGACTCTTACTGGTGTTCCAACGACACTCAGTGGGAACTTTCACGACAGGACTGCAGATGGTATTCCTATGTTATGCAGATTTCATAAGTCTCACGGAAGTTTTGGATGGTTAGACTTTACCCGGGTGTCTAGTTTATTAGCTCTAAACATTGCATCTCAGACTCATAAAGATGCTTCAAATTTTTTTTTATGGTTACAAAGACTTTTTAAAACTCGATAAACTAACAGAACTTGTTTTGAGAGCCCCCATAGGTAATTTGAAATTTCTATTTTGTGATGCATTTCTAAAGGTGGAAGCAATTGAAGAAATGACAAGGGCAACATTCTAGATTGTAAATATTTCTCTTTCATTTGTGGCTTACTTCTCCCCAATTAGGACAGCTAAAGGTGTTTCTGCTGCTAACGGTTAATTATGTAGGGCAAAAAGTAAGTCATAAGCATATCATTTTCCCCTTGCAAACTTGAAATTCATGCATTGATGTGCTAATAAACCCTACCCCTTCCAAAACAATATCCATTAGTTAAATAAAACATGGTGGAAAAAAACTGTCAAAGTAGAATTAGTTTGCTAAATTGATGCTGTTGGATATGCACTAGCTGGAAAATATTAGTTGTGGGAAATATTATAAACTTTTAGGATTGTATTTTAAGTAGACATGTTTTATGGAAATTTCCAAACTATTAAATTGGGGGAAAAAAAGAGAGCACTAATTAAAAGCATCAATCATTTTGTTGTGCTTAAAAAATATCTTAAAGCTAAAACATGTAAGAGATGTCATACTAATGACAAACATTCATTGAGTAATTTTTATGTGGTGTCCACTAAGAAGAAAGATTAACTCCTTTACTCCTCATAAAAACCTTTTTTGGGATAGGGATTAATGTTATAATTTTAGAGATGAAATATCTTAGGCATAGGGTGTGAAGTCTATTGTCCAGGAATAAAGAGCTAGTGAGTAGCAAAGCACAAAGCTGGAATTTAAGCCCAGATGCGTGGCTTTGAAGCCCAATTTCTTAGCCACTATGCAAGATTATGAAAAGACACGGGTAACTGAAAACAGGTGTGAGCACATCCCAATTCTTCTGAGCTGTAGAAACTCAAACTAAACAAGGATTAAGCTAACAAAATTGTAGACATGTTAGAAAATCACTATTAATTGTGCACATTTTGATGACCTGGAAAAGAATCAAGACAAAGATGTTGAAAGGGAAAGGTAAATAAATGATGAGGAGGGACTGCTGTAAATGAGAAGAGATAGCTAAGTATGAAAATACTGCTCTTCAACTCAATTATTCAATTTACTATTGGTGAGCTCTTTTTTTTTGCCCTGTAAAAGATTCATGGAAGGTAATGGAAAAATAAAAGTTGTATATGTTTACTTAAGTGATATTTACTTAACAGCTTTCTTCTCTTCCTTAACACATATCCCAAGGGTTAATTCTGCTTACATTTATGTACATGCTTCAATAGGACAAACATGTAGGGTGGCCATAAAGTTCATGTGTGATTTAAAATGGGGCACAATGTAAAATTGCACATGAACTTTATGGCCATCCTGTATTTGTATTTACAACTAGGCAGTGCCATTTAAATATGTAATGTGTTTAAGAATAAGAATAGATGGCTCGGCACCTGTGGCTCAGCGGGCTAAGGCGTCAGCCACGTACACCTGAGCTGGCGGGTTCGAATCCAGCCCGGGCCCGCTGGACAACAATGATGGCTGCAACCAAAAAAAAAAAAAAAAATGGCCGGGCGTTGTGGCGGGCGCCTGTGGTCCCAGCTACTTAGGAGGAGGAGGCAGGAGACACGCTTGAGCCCAGGAATTGGAGGTTGCTGTGAGCTGTGATGCCACAGCACTCTATCCAGGGTGACAGCTTGAGGCTCTGTCTCAAAAAAAAAAAAAAAAAAAAAAGTAAGAATAGATGTGGCCCAGAATACAAATGTCTTCATACAATAACTAAGAAAATCACATGATGGCTATGTCAAGCAGTTTGATGAAAATGTTTCAGATTGTATATGAAACCAGCACATTGTACCCCTTGATTGCACTAATGTACTCAGCTATGATTCAACAATAAAAAAAAAAAAGAAGAAGAAGAATAGATGAAATTGCTGCTGAGAAAAAAATGCCTCATTATCAAAAACAACACTGAAGTTTAATTTTAAATCCTTTCTTTCTCTTCCTTCCTTCCTTTTCTTCCCTTCTTTCTCTCCCTTTCATTTTTCCTTCCTTCTTGCCTTCCTTGCTTCATTCCTTCCTTCCTTTCTTTCTTTTCTCTTTTTTTGAGACAGAGTCTCACTATGTCACCCTCGGTAGAGTGCTGTTGCATCACAGCTCACAGCAACCTCCAACTATTTGGCATAAGCGATTCTCTTGCCTCAGCCTGCCAAGTAGCTAGGACTACAGGCGCCCACCACAATGCCCTGCTATTTTTTATTGCAGTTGTCATTATTGTTTAGCTGGCCCAGGCCGGATTCAAACCCACCAGCCTATGTGGCTGGTGTCATAACCACTGTGCTATGGGCACCAAGCCTCTTTCTTTTCTTTAGACAGAGTCTTACTCTGTTGCCCAGGCTAGAGTGTCATGCCCTCACCCAAACACACAGCATTGTCAAACTCCTGGGCTCCAGTAATCTTCCTGGCTCAGCCTCCTAAGTAGCTGGGACTAGAGATACTTGCCATAACACTTGGCTAATATTTTTATTTTTGGTAGTTATGGGCTTTAACTCTTGCTTAGGCTGGTCTTGACCTCCTGAGCTCAAGCAATTCTCCTATCTCAGCCTCCCAGAGTGCTAGGATTATAGGCATGAGCCATCACACCTAGCCAATTATAAATAATTTTTGTTCCCATGGACAGTTTAATTTCTCACAATAGTTATAAATTATAATAACAGTATAATTTATTATTAATTGTAACAAAAATAGCTACCATTTATGGGGTACCTGCCAATGTTAAGTATTATACCTAGTGATTTACATTGATATTTATGTATAACATAGAAAAAACACAAATGTTAGGTGTTATACAGATCATTTTATAGATGAAGAAACTGAAGCTCAATGAGAGAAGCAAATCCATTTATGGCTGTATACATCAAACCTGTATCACTGGCTTTCCATCTTGTACTTGGGCAACACTGTTTAATTTATTGTCCATAGGTATTTCAGAGGCCTGTAATGCAGTCATTGCAGTGATATGTAGCTTAGTAATTTCAAATTAGTGTTTACTGAGATAAAATAAAGTAAAATGAATTATAATTGTCCTCAGAAAATTATTTAGGATAACCAGTGATGATCTGATGAAATTAAATTCTCCACCAAACAACTATATTTGGACCAGTATGAAGGCAAAGTTGGTCAATAATTGGTATATACAGAAAAACTATGTTCACTCCCCTGCCTACCCTAGATTTTAGCTATAGATAGAAAAGAAGAAGCTCTGCCTACTATTTTAGCTACTATAGCTCAAAAGTACATTATTGGACAAAAACATCAGTCCCTTAGAGGAGAAATTGAGCAATAACAGGATTTTCAAAAATTAGTTTCTTATTAATAAGACCTGCTGTCCACAGTGAGTGTTCCTTTCAATACTTAGAAACAAAGGAAACCATTTAAAATAAGGCAGCACTTAAGGACAAACACATATACTATTTTTCTTATTCTTTTGACTCAGGCAGCAGGTGATGTGACATGCTGTGTGAAAAGGCTGATGTTTTTCTTGGGGGTAGAGACCCAGCCAGCTTTGATTGGAGTTGTGGGTGGAGAGTAGCTTGCTTGGCCTTCTGTGAATGTTGATAACTTAACATTGACAAATGATCACATTATCATTAATCGGGGTGTTTGATTGAGGACCCTGCATATTCATCATGTAGACACTAGCTTTAAACTTGAAGCATTCTTAAATAATCACATATATCAGGTTTAGAGGAGGGGTAGAAATGACATGGATATATGGATAGTAAATTTAAATTATACTTCTAACTTGAAAATCATATCATTGATTTGGAAAGAAGACCAAAAACTCCATCCAGTTATTCATGAGCTGAAATAAAATAATGAGAATGGGAGTGAAGAAGGATCCCTGCACCCCTCCATACCCGATGTCTGGCTGTGTGGTGTCTATCATTAATATTTATACCTTTTAAAAATAAAATTATCCTTATTCTAGGGACTTTTACTTCTTGTTGAGCATACATGAGACCAGATATCAGCAAGCCCTCACATATGTAGTTATGGGCTACATGGAATCACCAACCAAGTAATTAGATGACAGCTTTTTTAGTGTTTCCCAAATGTAGTTGATAGCTCTGGTGGACTCTGAGCATATATGAATGGTTCACCATGATATTAACAGCATGAAGTTATCTGCCTGTGTTTGTTTCCTGGAGCTCCTACTAATGAGGCCTGAGACTTTGAGCAAGTTTCCTCGTCTTTAAATAATATCCTTATGAGGTTTAAATAAGTTAATTCATATAAACAGCCATGCCCAGTGTTTAGTAATGACTTAGTAAACATAATCTGTTTTATATATCACTTTCATGATGTCACTTTTTCATTGAACATTCTTTTGAAGTAAGTAAGCAGGATAATATTTGCTTGACTATTTCTAATAGTCAATGCCCAACTAACTAGGTTAGGCAATGTGTGTAGCTGTAATACAATTACTCTGGGTCCTTCTACACAATGAAATACCAAACACACTGTGTACTATGTGGTTAAGGTACAGTGTTTTTCCAACATGTGCTTTCATACCATGAATAGGTTCCCAAACTTTGTGTTATTTATGAGGAGCTACTTGGCTTTTCCTCTGTAACCTGGTGGACAGCTGGTATGGAGATGACAAGGTGTGTTTGGAATTTATTCACCCGGGACGTAATTATTGAACACTGTGTGCCAGGCACAGTTCTAGGCATTGTGGATATGCAGGTGAACACAACACATAAAGTCTCTGTTCTCATGGAGACTTGGGTGGGAAGGGTAGATAAGAAAAGTAAAAAATGAATAATTAAGAAAAATACTGTATAGAAGATAAATTCCTGCCATCAAAAATAAAAGAATGTACTGAAATAGAGGGTGGTTGAGGAGCCATTTATGGCAGATAGTCAGGGAGGGTCTTTCTGAGGAAGTGACACTTGATCTGAGCTTTGAATGACAAGGAAGAGTTCAGGCAAGTGAAGAAGAAGGGAAGGCCATTCCAAGAAAAGTGACCAACGTATGCAAAGATCATGAAGGGGAGGGGACTTAGACTGTTTAAAGAGATTCAAGAGGGCCAGGGGCAGAGGATGGAGTAGGGCAGGATGGGGTTGAAGAAGAGGGCAGAGGCTTTCTAAACCATCTTAAGTAGTTTGGAATTTATTCTAAATGCAGTAGGAAACCAGTGGAGAATTTTAGTGAACTAGTTAACCCTGCTGGCTATGTGGAAATAAATTCTGGAAGTCAAGAGCATCAGTTTCTTTTGGTTAAACTTTGAGCTGGCTTGGACAGAAGAGGATGTACTGAATAGGCAGAAACCCAGGAAGAGGTGAGGATCCAGCCCATGGTAAGGACAGAGATGCAGTTGGTTTCAGGCACGACTGAAAACCAGAGGCTTAGATACTGTGAGGAATCACTCTATCTTTTTATTTTATATCTTTTGTCTAAACTTTGTTTTCTCAATCCGGATGTACAACTTCTTTCTTGTGAGGCAACGTGGCTATAGACAAATCCTGAGTTTTATAACAAATCTTCCTGGCTTCCACCACCAGAAGGGATTACACAGTCACATACTAATGGGAGGGACACAGATTGCCCCACTGATGTTTTGTCTTCACATGTTCCATTGTTCTGCTTAAATAAATACACACACACAAAAATGGGACTAACCCCTACTTTAGGGCGGGACTGCAAATCTACCTCCCAATGATGACTGAAACCTCTCAGGGGAGGATTCAAATAGGCCCCTCCTGAACTAAACAACTATTGTCATGGGCTCACGGTGTCATCTTACAGATACTAAAGGTTTGGAGGTACCTTTATAGATAGATCCAAGTATAGATCCAAGGAGAGTTAAGAGGTAGGGGACCAAACAGGAAAACCCACACTGTCAGTACCAAAAAAAAAAAAGTATTCTTAAGACAGGGGGAGAGGAAAAGGTAGTTAGTACCATCTACTGGAGCATCAACTCTTTACGTGCTAAGAACGTAGCAATGAAGAAAACAGATTAAAATCCCTGTCCTCATGAAGGCACCATGCTAAGGTCCAGTGTTTAAAGAGTGCAATGTATGGTACCATATAACAGTGCTTGGTATCATTCCAGCAGCTGGGGACATGCCAACGAAGGGAAAGAGACATAGCCTCTCTGCCTTCATGGAGTTTAGAGTCAACTGCCAAGGATAAAAGGAAAGCAGAAGAAAGGGAACGGCCCAGGGTGCTTCTCTGATGCACAGTCCCCAAAGGTGAGGTGAGGAGTAGAGAGACTGTGAAGTTGATTTATCTCCCTGCTATTCTGAGGAGGATCTCCTCATCATTGTAAATAGTGCAGCATGAGGAAGGTTTCCTGGGCCAAAGCTGTGTGGCTGTGGTACCCTCCCCGTGCCGTGAGGCTAGATCAGGGCTTCTGAGCCTTACTACCAGCCTCTCCCTCATGAGCTCTACAGTCCTGTGCCGTGATTTGGGGAGTTAGCAGTAAGGGCAGCACCCCTTTTGATTGGTCACAGTCAATTTCTGGTGAATCCCTTCTTTCACTCTAAGCATTGCATTTGTAAAACCACACATTCTGGGTTTAATGCACTGGGGTTTTCACTGCCACATCTGTCAATCAATTTCAATCACTTGCCAATCAGGTAACAGAGCCAGAAGCCAAGAATCTGCCCAGGGCAGGAAAAGACCTAATGGGTTTGTCTGTCAAATGCATCTCAATCCTCTGTTTTAGTGAAATGTTTTGAGTCAAATAATAACCACTACAAAATGAATGACTTGACTCTTTTTTTCTCTTAAAAATTAGAGATAGAAATACGCTCTAATGGAATAAGGGACAGGATATTAAATTGGCAGAGCTTCACAGTCTATGTATGGTTATTAGACTAATGGAAGGATTCGACATCTGGGCCTAGGGCTGTATTTATTTTGGTCAAGAAAATTGTGTGTTAGAGTCTTAGCGGTATTTTCACAACTCCTAGGTGGAAACCAGAATGAACCGACTAACAGTCTTAAATGTCATTTTTTTCCTTAGCAAAAAGTAAATAGAGCAAAGTTAATGATGTCAAATTTGCAGGTTTGAGTTTGATAAGGGCCAATGATTTAGCCCATTCCAGAGCCACTGACATGTGCTGCTTATACCAATTATCAATTTATTGTCCCTTAGCTCAGAACGACTCATTATTGACTGATATGCAGAAATAAAGGCAGGCCCTCTAAATATTTTCCCTTTTCTTTCTTGCACCATAATAAGCTATGTTCATTGAGGGCCCTGGGAAGACATTGCAGGAAGAGAAATCTCCCTGGTCCTCATTTCCAAATGCTGCTATTGGCTGACTCCTCCTGCAGCACCCAGCTCCTGCAGCACAGGTGTCTTCTCCAGCACCCATTTCCTGCATCCAGGACCACCTTTGTGGGCATGCTCCTGTGCAGTTACTTCAAACCCTGTGATTTGCCAGTGCTCTGTTGTCGCCCTCTTAAAATTCTTAATACTTTTTGAATAAGGGAGTCCACATTTCACTTTGAACTAGAACCTTAAAGTCATGTAGCTAGTTCTGACTTCATCTCAGGGTAGTGCCGAGCTCATGCAGCAAGGACAGCTTCTCTAGGACCTGAGTCCTACCGGTAATTGTGTCCAGGACCCTGGGTCCAACAGTTTTCCCAGTACACTCCTGGGTCGTTTTATAGCATACCTTGACCTGTGAGTAGCTTTCTCCAGCACCCTGGATTTGAAGTATTTTCTGGTCCATCCTGCTCTGACCTAGATTTCGCCTAAGGATATCAAGCCTTCTTTTGGCACTGGGCTTGACAACTCAGGTGGCAGCGCTCCCTACAGATTTACCCTGAGGCAGTAGACGTCAAGCAGTCCTACAAAGAGAAGGCAAAGCAGCCCAGAGAACAAAGGGAAGAAGCATTCCGTGGGGTCAGGAGCAGTCAGGAATCAATGGTAGGGAAGTCTAGGGAGCCGGCCATTCAGGACTGAAGTGGGGGCATGTTCGATCCCCCTTATGTCAGCAGTTAATATGCAGCTTTGATTTTTGCCTCACTTTAAAGAACAGAACGGGCCCTTCATTTTTTTTTTTTTTTTCCAGCAGTACATTCACATACTGGCATCAGAACAGACTCTTCTGGCTTGTCCTGTCCTCTCTGTTTCTCTTCCCCTCCTGCATACCCTGGGCAGCGGGTAACTATGCTGCCGGCCCTGCCGTCAGGGATAAGCAACAACATCAGATAAAATCCCCAGACTCTCAGATGAGCTAAAATAAAATGCAGATTACTGAGAAACTAATCACTTTCTATAAATTTATGATTCCCTTGACTCAAGCATGTTGACATATTTTATACTTGTATTAACTGAGTTTTATAGCCCGTTTTTCAAAATAGATACCAATCTAATCTCTTCTTAGCTGTTTTTCCTCTCTATAAAAATTTGGTGTGGGACAGTTTCACATGCATTGGAAACATCTTGAGAGCTTTAGCAATTAATATTATTTAATAATATAGAGTGACTGGATTTCTATCTTCTCTCCATCATAATCCATGGATGTGAAAATTTGCTTTCCCTTGTATTTTTTCCTCTTAAATGTCAGTATGTGTGACAGAAACTCTGAAATTTAAAGTTTACAACATCAGCAAAGTTCTATGCTAAATACATTGAAAATTGGGATAGATATATGTTGGTCTCTACTTTTAAATTAGTCTTTTAAATTCTCTTCTAAATGTAGTGTAGTAAAGACAATCTAACAAACAAATAGTAAGAAAAAACTTTTGAGTAGAAAAAGATAAAATTGAACACATATATTGAGTGATGGGCTAAAAGGGTTACACAAAGATTTTCACATTTATTATTCATGGTTTTTCTATTGTTTGAACATTTTGAAACTTCAAAATAATGTTAATTTTGATACATACTGTATTTCAGACAGTTCATTTTTCCAGCCTTTAACATTTTTTTTTTTTAGCTATATTGCACTTGTCTTTCTTCAGACTTGAAATATTCTCAAGCATTATCAATTTAAATTTCACTTCTATTCCACTAATTCTTTCTGAGGAATTTCTATTAAATGTACATTGAATCCTTATAAGTTAACTTCCTTATCACAGCTACTAATTCATATTATTTAATGTCTTCATCTTTTGGCATTGCATTCTGGAGAATTTCTCAGTCCTTTCTTCCCATTTACCCATTCTCTATTTAACTATGTTCAGTTAAAAGTTTAATTAGTGAGATTTTATATTTTAATTATTTTATTTAGTTTTCCATTTTTTGGATTTCTAATTGGTTCTTTTTTGCATCTACTTAACCTTGTTCATTTTTTTCTTTTATGATATCTTTTCTTTTAAAAGAACAGTTTTTAATTTTTTTTCTTTGAATCCTATCCATAATCTTTTAAAAATGAATGTCCAGATTATGCTCTTATTTTCATTTTATTTGTAGTGAATTAATCTCGCAACTGTAGATTATGTTGGCTGTGGACTGCTTTCCTGCCAGGCCACTTATCTTTCCTCCCTCCCTCCCTTCCTTTTTTCCTTCTTTCCTTCCTTCCTTCCTTCCTTCCTTCCTTCCTTCCTTCCTTCCTTCCTTCCTCTTCCTCTCCTTTACTCCCTTTTTCCATTCCTCCCTTTTTCCTCTGTGGTCTTCTTCTCTGACTTATTTGTAACTGTCTTCACTTTATCTCCCAGGTCTTAGGATTACACTAGCAATTCAGGGCTGATATTTCACAGTTCCTTTAGACAGATCTTAGATTTAGTTACCAAGCCATAGTGAGTTGGCCCAGGTCTAGGATGCACGTATCTGTCTTCTCTGCTCTCTCTTTCTCCCCCGAAAATGTAACTCTTGGCTGTAGTCAATAGCGGCATTATTCAGACTCTTTTCTTGAGTGGGGATTTTGGTAATATGGGGGGTGAGGGGAGAAGACAGTCCTATGAAGTACTTTTTCTTAAGCAGAGGGCCTTGTTTTGATCGTTGGCCTCCTTGAGGTATAATTTTAGGTTCTCTTTCTTTGTAGAAGTTCAAGTAAACTCTGTATCTGAGGGATGCCTTAAAGCAGTGGTTCTCAACCTGTGGGTCGTGACCCACAGGAACTGTATTAAAGGGCAGCAGCATTAGGAAGGTTGAGAATCACTGCCTTAAAGCATAGATTTCTAATGATGATCTTGATCAGTAAGTAGTCTCAAGGTCTGGTATAATATTCATCTAATGTGCCTGTGTGTATGCACACAGATGTGTGAATATATTTTTCATCCCAGGTTGAGACTAAGTGGTATGTTATGTTAATAACTCTACAACAGATTTTCAGCTGTAAGATGAGTAATTCAATCACTGAAGTTGGTGCATACAAAGAACAAAGTAGAAGACGAGGTCTTGTGTATAGACACAAGAACAAGGTCGGGTTTTTTCTTCAGTGCTCTTGTAGGTCAGGAGCAGAGGCAGAACAAATAACTTCCCTTCCTGCTGACTTTGCAGCAAGTTTGGCCTATGATATTTCTACTTAATTTTGAGATTTTAGGAATGACTGTGGTTCAGGTGGGTCAGCAAATACATGTGTTTTAATGGACATAGGTGAAATGGTCTCACCAGATCTGTGATGTCCCTTACTACAAAGATGAAAGGACCAGGCCATGTGTACATGTGAAATGATTGCATAGGTTTGGTCAGCTTTTTCTTGTCTACTCCAAATATATCAGCATAGCTTTTGATCTACTTATCAAAATAACTGAAACTTTGAAACTTGGTTTTTATTTAAAGAAATCAGACCTAACCAGGATTAGTAAGCAGTTCCTAGATTAGCTTTATTAGCACTAAGTAGTGAGTCATAAAGGAGAAACACCATCAGGAGCACCAGCTTCTGTGCCCAAGATGAGTTATTTTTACCCATTTTTATCTTTGACTTACACTGTTTTGGTATAATAGGGAGGCAAGCAAGAAATAAGAGAAAAAAAGAGACCAAAAGACTCCCAAAAGGAGAATAGTTATAGAAGAAGGAATTATTTCACAAAACAAAGAGCAGAGAGGCATGTTTCGGATAAGAAAGAAAATGAGATAAGAGGTCAGGAAGAAAATGAAATCAGAATGGGAACAAATGAATTGTCTTCTCCGCCTCATGAGTGAAGTATTTATATAAAATGTCATTCTGTAGCTCACTAGTCAACATCCTCTATTTTCAAGAGAGAACATACCAGTAAAACATTCACCTACATTCAATGCAGGCAGTAGGATAGCTCCCAAATAAACTCCGGCCTCCTGTGCTCGGTTCTGGCACGTCTTAAATGGATTCATTCTCCTAGGAATAGAAATTATGGAATCTAAGAGTAAGACAATAATCTGGAAAAAGAGAAAGGAGAGAAAGGGCAAAATTTTCTTTTGTTTGCAAATCTAGTGTATTAATTGCATTCCTGGGAGACTTTCTGGACAGAGCCTCTGGTAAACAAATTAGATATAAACCGAAGGCGAGGGCAGCAAGGTCACCGTGGTGAGGGAACATCAAGTGACAGGCGCTGGGACCCCCGATGCATGGCTTGCAGAGCAGATGTTCACAAGGATGCAGTGATTATTGAACTGGTAATAAAAAAGCATCAGCTTACAGGCAGCCACGATGGATGCTGGTAATTATAAAGCATCCCCTGGGAGGAAAATGACACAAGTCAGCCACAACTCTGCAATCACCGGGGCATAATTAAAGCTCCAGTAACAGTTGTTAATAGGGTGCAAATAAAACAGGGGGAAAATTTGAACACAACCTTCCCCCCGCCTTTTTTTAAGAGACGGCAAAGGGCAATGTAATTATAGGGACAGCAGATTTTATAATTTTGCTCCACATCATAAAACAAAGGGTTGGGGCTATTAAGTGGACATAGATATTTAAAGTGTGAAAACCTAGATATACCTACATTTATGTATACATGTATATATATATATGCATACACACACACACATACCAAAGGGAAAAAGTGTGTTTGCTCTTTGAATATGTAGTACGTGGGGGAGAACAGATTTTTAAACAGAATGTTTATATTCTAATTTTCAAAATGGTAGAAATACAAATATGTAAAGAAAAGGGAATGCATGTAAATATTTGGCCATTTTATCCTTTCCGGAAGATCTGTAGTGTTATAATGTGCCAAGCTATATGATACTGTTGGTTAAAATGGTTTAGATATTGTTAAATAAAGTCAGCAAATCACTTTCAGTGTTGAAAGTGTCACTTTTTCACAGAATGCTGCCAGCCACTCCCTAACCTAAAACATTAAGCAAAACAGGACTCGTTTTCCATGGGCTAAATCACTGAAGCTATTTGCCAGCAGATATCCTAAGAAAAATACATCTATACCCATTGCGACCCTGTTGCTTGGGTGATTGGGCAACTAACTAGGCATCTGCATGTATATTACCAATTAGGCCTATGTAAAAATCTATTTTAAGAGGTACATGGGTAGTGGGATAAGAAGGAAAGGAACCCTGTTAAGTTCCTATCTAGGAACTAAGTTCCTAGCCTGTTGTCCATTAATGAATTTTGGAAAGATGGGGTTTAAAGGGATGACAAATATGGAAAACAGGCTCTGCATCCTTGGACCAGACTTCATGTATAAAGCATAGGAACCCGTCTGTGTCACGTTTCAGCAGGCCTTTGATTTCTGGATTTTAATGTGATCACACTGAGCTATTGGAAAGTTTTATCCTGCTATCTTTTGGTAATTTAGAGAAATAACTGATTAAAATATAACTAAATACTGATCTACTTAGTATGCTTTCAGAATAAAATGAATGAGATAGAATGCATGAAGAATTGTATTTCAGATGTGAACATAAATTCTTAGAACAGTAAAGGATGTGGGAGGTCATGGCCCTCGTTACCCTTGAGTGCCTACTGTGTGTAGCCCACTGGTAGGCATTGTGAAACACACTAGAAGGCAGTATCTGTCCCTGTAGAAGACTTGACACAGACACAGAAAATATTAACTAATGACATAAGGTGAAGTCTCTGGCTTCTTCTGAAAACTTCGTGAGAAGCTTCTGTGATTCCCAAAAAGATTCAGAGGCAGGAGACACACTATCTCAGGACTAAGATTTTAAGAAATAGGAACATTTTGGCTGTGGAGGCAGAGAGAAATCTTCCTGTGATTGGGAATTAGATCCTAGACGAGTATAAAATGCATAGTTGTAGCACCCTTCCTGAAATGAGGAGAACAAAGAGGAATAAGGAGAGAGCAGAGGATGTCTTATTCTCACCTAAGGGATAGAACAGGAAACAGGGTTCTGCAGGTGGCTCAGGATTCTGTAGAAAAAAGGCGGGGTTATAATCAAATAAGAGGAAATGCTGTTTATTGCATCTCCCTCTTGGAGATTCACAATCACATTAACCTATTAAATGCTCTGATAAAAGCCTGCAGGGAGACTATATATCAAACCAGATAAATGTATTGCTTGGCTTTAGAGTTAAATAGTCCTAGTTTGAACCTCAGCCCTTTCCCAAACTAGGCAAGCTACTTAACCTATCAAAATAATAATTAAGACAGCTCTACCCTTGGCTTTCTCAAATAAAATAGAGAGGATAAACCTGCCTTCCTAGGTTTTTTGTGAATATTAAATATTAATAAAAAATTTTGAATAAAACATAGACTCAAATATCTTACATAGTATTAGAGTTAATATTTTATTGTATAATAAATAAATACCCACCTGTTTGACTTGACTCACTTCAGTATTTTCTACCCTTTTACTTTTAAAGAACACCTACAAAACTCTGAGAATATACGGGTGTTCTGGGATAAGGAGATTGTGGAGTACTGGCCTGTAGAGAATCACACAGTCCACAGGAGAAGCTTATGACTTGCTTTCCCCACAACTATGAAGTTGTTTAATTTTAATTTGAGCAGTGGGGCTTGGGATGGGAAAGGGCATCAGAAATATGACCTGAAGAAGGCAAGTGGAGGAAGAAGAGGTCTGGGATGGCGGAAGACCTGTTAGTCTATTTTTGGTTTTATAATATGTAGCAGTAACTAAGCAATAATCATCCTAGTGGATTAAAGCTTCATACTTGGAAAGTTAGAGGTATCTATGTAATTCTTACAGCTTCATCACTACATTGTCTAAAGATGCTTCAATTACTTTTCTTCCTTAAGATTTCAAATAAAGCTTTCAAACCCATACGTCTGGTGGGGAAAGCAAGATGCCATTCTCCTATTTTCCTTCATCTACTCTTGCCCATCAGATGCCTCCGTCTCTGCTCTTATTTGTCTGTTTTATTTTTCTTCTCCCTTTTGTCCAAAGTATAGAAATGTAGAAGGATCAGCAATGTGAACAGCTTAAGTTGGGTGGGAAAAAGGGGATGAAGTTGGCCAAGATAGATGAAATACAATCTTGGTATTTTGTTTTCCTTGATCCCAAAGCAAATTAAAAGTGATCTAATATTGCTTATTCCAAAACTGCTCGAGAATATGATAGAATCTACACACAAATCTGAATGAGTATGTTGATGTGTAGGATAGAAATTTCCTTGGAAGAATGTCGTATAAATACAAACCATTTTTTAGTAGATTAGATATTAATTCAGGTTTTTATGATTCCTTTTCAAAAAGTTTTTCATTGACCTTCTAAGTCAATAATTGATAAATCGCCCTCTAACAATATCAGCTTTAGATCAAAACTATTCCTAGGATAAAATATGTTAGTTTTAAAAAAGGTTTTGTGTGAATTATAATAAACAATTCTATACATTTGTTTTGTTTCCACAGTAATTCAACCTAACTCAGATTATTTTGATTAACAAAGAAACAAAAGCTAGAATAGAAGAAAAAATATGTATCAGATTGTTTTCAATTTTTTTAAGTGTTTCAAGAAATGGTTTCAAAGATTTTTTGCTCTCATTGCCTATAACTTCTACCACTCAGTATGCTCAGGATTTGTGACAGTAAATTTAGCTAAATTTGTTTTAGATTTCTGATGTTTTTAATTCTTCCTATAGGGGCTTTATGCTCAATTTTTTAAAAATTATATGTACCTTCTTGGGATGTTACTAATCTCAAAATTCATAATATGAAAAGCTTCTTGCTGGATCTTGAACACAGCTGAATAAAAAAAGAAGATAATGGATTCTACCTGACTCTAGAGAATCTTCAAATAAATGATACATATATGTTGTATATCTAACTAATGGGGATAATAAATTATGATTCATTCATTTTGGCCAGCAAAAGATTTAATGATCATGTTCTGTGTTTCAGTGATAATAGAAAGTATTAAAGATATGATAATAATGAATACAGCCCCAATCCCAAGAGGTTTCCAGACCACTGGCATGCTATAATAACCTGGTAGTGCCATTTGTGCTATTGCAAGGTCCATATAGGATGCTATGGAAGCAGAGAGCATAGGAAAGGCTTGATAGAAGCTGCTATTTGAGTCTTGATGGATAAATGGAAGTACAGATGAAGGAGAAGGTTGTGTGTGAGAATGATAAAGATTATTCCCCGGCTCCTTCTTTATCCTTTCTCTCTTTTCTATGTACTCTCACTTCCTATGTCATGTCCCATAGTTATGTGGCTATCAGTTTTATTTATATTCATGGGACTAACTATATTTATTTCTTTAGCTCTGAACTTCCCCCTCTGTTCTAGATTCTTAATTTTAACCGTCATCTCATATTACATCTGAATATTTACCATCACATCTTAGATGTTTAAAATAGAAATGTTTTTAACCATGAGCCTACTCATTTGATCTTTTGGTAGTGTTTCCTGTCTCCTGAAATGGCACCACTCTTCACCTGGTTCCTAGATTTCTCTCCTGCTCCTTACATCCCTTCCATCAGCACATTCTATTGCCTTTGTCTTCACATTATATGCTGGATTGTACTGTTTGGTGCTACTGCTCTGCCCAAGTCATCTCTCCTCTGAACTGTCTGTCAACAGATTACAGACAGGCCTCCCTGCTCCCCCTCTTGCCCTGACCCTGCAGCAGAGTACTTCTTTTGAATCAAAAGCCAGATCATATCACACCCTGAGCTCAAACCCTGTTGTGGCTTCCTATTATGGAATGAAATCCAAAGTCCTGAGAGTGGTTCCTAAACTTCCACATGAATTCCTTAAATACCTCTCCAACTACTTATTCGCAGCTCCTGCTATGCCACCCTCCAGCTGTTTCTTGCAGGTGGCTGCTGCGCCTTAGCGCCTCTGTGCTCACTGTTCCCTTTATGAAGCACCCGTCCCTCTTACATCACACTTGCCTTGTGTTCCTCTATTCAAGATTTAGCTCAAAAGTTACTGCAAAATTAGCCGACCCCTCTTTCCCTCGAGGCACTATTTTCTTGTCCTAATTCATTCTTTATTACATTCATCAGGTTGTAAATTTTCCTATATCTCTGTAAACTCCATGATGAAGCATCTCAGTCTGTCATAGTCAATGCCTTCAACTCTAATACTCAGATGAGTATTAGAACTGCCCTACAGTAGGTGACCAATACGTGTTGAATGAGTTAGGCATTTTTCATTTCTCAAATACAGCATAAATATGATACCAGATTCAGAGAGAGGATGAATACAAGTGTGTGATTCACAACATCATGGTAAGGAAGCCCATGGCAGCCCACTTTTCTTCTTTAGTGAATACTCTGCTTAAAAGCACAACTTAGTTGCATTACGAAAGCTTTAAAATTCCTTTAAGCCTCTCTGGTGAAAATTCTCCTTTCCACCCTCTTTTCCTTCCTTATTTCCTATTCTCCTCTCTCTTGCTTCCCTAGGCATATTTTGGGATCTCCTTCATTTCAGTGTGTCTAATTCATCTAGCACAGTACAATCCTTCCTCCACTTTAGTAGCTTATGTTCAAGTATGGAAGATTTTTTTGTGATAATACCTATACTTACATACTTGTGTATACATACACACAGGGTATACATAGATGTATATACACAAATAATAATTCAAGTTAGAAAATATTCCATGTTTTCATAGCCCTGATCAATATCATGAGAATCTGGAGGGTGAATCTGAGCTGGAGATTAAAGGAAGAGAGAAGGAGTCCAAGCTGGGTCCTGATTTGAAGCCAGGATTTTAGTGAGGCAGAGAGGGAGAAAGCATGGTCAAGTGCAAGGAGATGGCAGAGCACAGGATATATTTTAGAAAACATTCATGTCTGGCCAAATCATAATCGAAGAGTTCTGATATTGACATTTCAACATGCTTTGCTCTTGTTCACTTTTTCCTTACATGTAAAAAGATGAAATACAAATTATTTTTATTATATTAATATCTTATGGCATTATTATGTGGTGAAAGGCTATGATTTTATTTAGCCTATATGTATTTGGCTACAAAATTGGTGCTGCAAATCCATAAGCTTTATGACCACGACAAATGTAAATCTTGATTTTCTGTTATTCCCTGGTTTCAAGAGCCGTTTATATTCTGTGCTGAAGAAATTATACTAGCTGTAGTTTATTAATAATATTATCAGTATCACCCAGACCCAAGGTCATACCCAAGAAGGGGAATTCTGGTGTCAGTTGAAAAGTGCCAAAGATTTCTTTGTTTTTTAATTTTTATTTATTTATTTATTTATTTATTTTACTGAATCATTGCTGTGTACAATAATTCAATCATGGGGTACAGTGTGCGGGCTTCAGATACAATCGGAGATATTTTCATCAACCTGATTGCAATAACATTCAAGAGACTTTCTCATTACTATGTGAGAACATTTTTGATCCGT
>CAUYRH010029813.1:0-14583 GCA_963574655.1 Perodicticus potto
AACCCAAAGCCCCTGGAGCGCTTGGTGTTTGGATCTCTCATTACCACGCAGTCTGTGAGCATTCCCCATTGCTCAAAATGGCTCCTCAGACTCTCATCAGTCGTTTCGAAGCTCAACCCTCCAATGAATAGCTTCCGGAGCTGTTCGGGCTCTTTAGGAGACTCTGACTTAGACATGACGGCAGGGGAAGAGAGACTTTAACGATGCTTCCTCGGCAGCGTCCACAGGCAGAAAAAAAGCAAGACACAGACTTTTTGAAGGAAGTTGTGTTTATTCCTTCCAATATCAGAATATGAATTTCTGCAGCTTGAACAGACCCAGTGAAATTTATCAATACTGTACAAATAAGAGCGATTTTCTTTTTCACAGTCCTGGAAGATACTGCTCTTTGGTGCAATAAACTTGGCATGTACTGGCTTCCTGCTTATGTGGTGCAGTTCTACTAATAGTATAGGTATGTCACAATTTTTATATTTATGAAGTTAATTATTAGTTTCACTTTTATTTTTCTGATTTTAAGTAAAGACGTATCTTCCTTTACATAGAAATAACATTCTCAAATGTATATAACTCAAATGATTTAAATGAGAGAATATATTTTAAACTATCCTCCAAACTATAGTTTCATTGATTTGTTAGGATATTATCATTTTAATGAGCTGTTATTTAAAAAAAATCTTTAAATCTGTTTGTGACACTGAGATACCTTTTTAAGGTATGATAAAACATTTATATAGTTCATAAGTAAGATTTTGAGGTTTATTTGTTTTTCCTTAAAAAGAGACTTCTGTAGGCTCAGTGCCCATAGCTCAGTGAGTAGGGCGCCAGCCACACCACATACACTGAGGCTGGCGGGTTCAAGCCCGGCCTGGACCTGCTAACCAATGACAACTGCAACCAAAAAATAGCTGGGCATTGTGGCAGGTACCTGTAGTCCCAGCTTCTTGGGAGTCCAAGTCAAGAGAATCGCTTAAGCCCAAGAGTTTGAGGTTGTTGTGAGCTGTGACACCACAGCTCTCCACTGAGGGCGACATAGTGAGACTTTGTCTCAAAAAGAAAAAAAAAAAAAGAGACTTCTATAATTTTGGGGGGTCTTAGGTTTTTATGCACCACTCTTTTCTTTCTGCTTTTCAAATAATACATTTAAAATACTACTGAGAGTGCGCCAGTTGCTCAATCGGTTAGCACGTGGTCCTGGTGATAAAATACTACTGAGACGACAGAAGCAGGCAGAAAAGTGGTCCCAAAGCTTTTGAGCATTTGCTGCTTCATTTTTCCTTATGGGGAAATCAGGTTCTAAAGTGAGTTTTCTAATAACTTTAGCTACCTATATTTATTATATGAAATTTACCATATAATTGCCAATATATGAGATTGAACAGTGATTCAAAACTTTCTATTGGTAATGGATAACCCTGGTGTGAACAATTTTGGTGACTTGCTATATTTTTTTGATAAGGGATTCAGTAACATTATAATCAGTCTTTTTGTTGTTTTGCAGCTTTAACTGCTTATACTTACCTGACCATATTTGATCTTTTTAGGTAAGTTTTAAAAACTCTCTTTAATGTTCTAGCCCCAGTAAGGAATTTGGTTCTCCAAACTTATGAAAAAGTTTTCTTTGCTTAAAGGGAAGTAATCTACTAAATAAGTAAAATTATCAACACAGAGCATATAAAACAACAATAATTGGAGACTTAATGGTAAGAAAATATGACATTTACATAATAACAGCAAAGATAAATAACTCGAGCATAAACTTAATAGGGTGTTTATACTCTTCTGTGTGAAGAAAACTAATATGATTTTATATGTCTTTTTTAATACAGAAAAAAAAAGACCACCAAAAAAACAATAGAATGGTAAACCATGTACTTAGATAGTAATTCTTAAAATCATTTAAAAAATAAGTTCTTTGGCAGTGCCTGTAGTCAGTGGGTAGAGCGCTGGCCACATACACTGAGGCTGCCAAGTTCGAACCGGCCCAGGCCAGATAAAAGAACAATGACAACTTCAACCAAAAAATAGCTGGGCATTGTAGTGGGCCCCTGCAGTCCCAGCTACTTGGGAGGCTGAGGCAAGAGGATAGCTTGAGCCTAAGAGTTTAAGGTTGCTGTGAGCTATGATGCCACGGCACTCTACCAAGGGAGACAAAGTGAGACTTTGTCTCCAAGAAAGAAAGAAGAAAGAAAAATCAGTTCTTTCTAAGTTAATTAAACTAGACAAGGTTATTCTAAGTTTATGTGAAAAAATGAACAGAATAGAAGGTGAACACTAGGCGAATTTACTATGTGATAAATGACACAAAACTCAAAAGCCATAAAAGAAGATAGTGATAAATCCTATTATATATAAATTCTAAAATCCAGGTAACAGGTATCACCATAAACAGAGAATAACTTGAGAAGATATTTGAAATTTGTATCTCAGACAAAGAGCTAATTTTGCTAATATTAACAGGGCCTGACAATTTAATAAGGTGAAGATCAAGGACAAAAAAGAAAGAGAGAAAGAAAAAAATTTGTAACACTTATAGAGAGTTCACAGAAAAGGAAATAGAAATGACTCTTATAAAAATTTGCTCAGGCACAACTTCTGTGTGGGGGACTTAACCACAAGAGGGACTCTTACCTAACAAAGTGAAATATTTTGACCTGGTTGTTTGTACCCTCACATTGATCTGAAATAGACTAACAATAAGAGAAGAACAAATTAAAATTACTCTGAAATGTTATATTTTGCCTATCGGTTGAGAAAGATTAAAAAATTTGTGTATGTGACTATGTGAACCTCAACCTAGATTCAAGTGATCCTCCTACCTCAGCCTCCCTCCCAAATAGCTGGAACTACAGATGTATGCCACCACACCTGGCTAGCGTTTTCTATTTTTATTTTTTTTATTTTTGTTTTTTTTAGATAGTCTCACTATGTTGCCCTGGGTAGAGTGCCATAGTGTCACAGCTCACAGCAACCTCACACTCTTAGGCTTAAGAAATTCTCTTGCCTCTGCCTCCCAAGTAGCTAGGACTATAGGCGCTCGCCACAATGCTCAGCTATTTTTTGGTTGTAGTTGTCACTGTTGTTTGGCAGGCCCAGGTTGGATTTGAACCTACCAGCTCTGGTGTATGTGTTTCGTGCCCTAGCTGCTGAGCCATAGGTGCCGACCCTATGTTTTCTATTTTTAATGGAGACCAGGTCTTGTTCTTACTCAGGATAGTTAGGGGCATGATCATAATTTACTGCGTCCTTGAACTCCTGGGCCTGAGTGGTCCTCCCACCTCAGCCTCCCAAGTAGCTGGGACTATAGATGCATGCCACCATGCCCAGCTAATTTTTCAATTTTTTGTAGCAAAAGGGTCTGATCTTGAACTCCTGGCCTCAAGCCATCCTCTTAACTTAGTCTCCTAAAGTGCTGGGAGTGTGAGGTATATTTTTGAACTCTTAGTTCTATCCCATTGATCTGTATGTCTGTCTTTATAACAGTACCACCAGACCTGATTACTGCAGCTTTCTGATATGTTTTGAAATTGGGAAATGTGAGTCTTTCATCTTTGTTCATTTTAAGTCTTGTTTTGGCTAAGCAGGCACTCTTATATATTGTTGGTGGGAATATAAATTGATGCCACATCTGAAAGTCGATTTGGTAATAGCTATCAAATTTGTAAATGCCCATAACCTTAAACCTAGAAGTTCCTTTTTTTAGGAATTTATGCCATAGATATATTTCATATGGTTAAAAATGAGTTATGTTATTTAGTACAAAAGATTGGAAGCATTCACTTTCTGAATGATAAATTATGGTACATATGTACTGTTGATGTTACGTATGTTCCATAGAAGTCTCAAACTTGAGCATACATCAGAAAAACTTGGAAAGTCTTGTGAAAATATAGATTGCTCTATTTCCAGAGTTACTGATTCAGAAGGCTTAGGGTAGGGCCCAAGAATGTACATTTCTAGCATCAGGTAAAATTGATACTTCTGATTTAGGGACCACACTTTCAAGAAGTACTGGTCTACATAATGAATTATTAGGTAGCCATAAACAATAAGAGCAATGCTTTACTTATTTTATTTTATATTTGCATGGAATAGAGGTACTAATGAGCAGAAAAGGCAGAATACACCAGTGTGTATAGTATGCTGCAATTTGTACTGAAAGGGAGGAAGGATAGAAAGAATACACATATTCATGCACATCTACACACTACTCTCACTTGCTTATATTTGCATGAATATTTATGGAAAGGAGAAACAAGAAACTAGTAGTAGTGGTTGCCTCTGATGAGGAAGACTCAGTGCCAGAAGGGCAAGATTAGAATCTTCCCACCTATATCCTTTTGTAAATTTTGAATTTTAAATTCTGTGTAAATATAATACTAATTCAAATATAAATCAATGCAATTTAAAAACGTTACTTAGGGGAATAGTCATTAATGTTACCAATCATACATGATAATAAATAATAGTAAAATAAAAAATAATAAAATGTCTCCCCTATTGAAGTTTGTGAGGAAACCTTTTTCACTTATTTGAAGAGGTTTCTTTCTTTAGAAGCCTATACTTTCCATATGAGTCAAGTGTTAACATATAACATTTCAGAAAAAGAAAGGTGTAATTTAGGCTCATGTAGAGCTTTACTAACATCAAAGACATAAAAGAAACTGGATATCTCATTTTACAGTATTAAAAATCTTAATAAATTCTACTCCGTATAGTTTTACATACAGGTGTTAGAAATATGTTTTAAGAGAGAACATTAATAGGTAATATTAAACTAGAAATTAATGAGAATTGATTTATACATATAAGTAAAATTAAATGTATTAAATGAATTCATTGAAATGTATCAATGAATGGGTGCTGATTTATTAGATTTATATAGTAATGGGAAATAAACTATATCAATATGCTATCTTTTATCAAATATTAGATATGAACAGTTATAAAACAAATACTTATTTTAGGGCCGGACATGGTGGCTCAGACCTGTAATCCTAGCATTCTGAGAGACCAAGGCAGGTAGATTGCTTGAGCTCAAGAGTTCGAGATAAGGCTGAGCAAAAGCTAGACCCCGTCTCTACTAAAAATAGATAAACTGGTTCGGAGCCCATAGCTCAGTGCTTAGGGCGCCACCCACATGCACTGGGGCTGGTGGGTTCGAACCCAGCCTGAGCCTGCTAAAACGAGAACAACAACAACAACAAAAAATTGGGGCATAGTCCCAGCTACTTGGGAGGGCTGAGGCAAGAAAATTGCCTAAGCCCAAGAGTTTGAGGTTGCTGTAAGCTATGATGCCACAGCACTCTATCAAGGGAGACATAGTGAGACTCTATCTCAAAAAAAAAAAAAAAATTGTACATTCTCAAGAAAGAGAAAGATGCTGTCAATTCAACTGTGTTACACCATAAGTAGTAAGATTCATCCTAATACCAAGGTTATTAAAATATGAAAAGTCTACTTCTTCTTTTTTTTTTTTTTTTTTGTAGAGACAGAGTCTTACTTTATTGCCCTCAGTAGAGTGCCCTGGCGTCACACAGCTCACAGCAACCTTCAACTCCTGGGTTTAGGTGATTCTCTTGCCTCAACCTCCCGAGTAGCTGGGACTACAGGCACCCGCCACAACACCCGGCTATTTTTCTGTTTTGCAGTTTGTCGAGGCCGGGTTTGAACCCGCCACCTTTGGTGTATTGGGCTGGTGCTCTACTCGATGAGCCACAGGCGCTGCCCAACATCCAGCTATTTTTTGTTGCAGTTTCCACTGCTGTTTTAGCTGGCCAGGGCCAGGTTCAAACCCACAACCCTCGGTATATGGGGCTGGCGCCCTACCCACTGAGCCACAGGCACTGCCTTAATTTTTCTGTTTTTAGTAGACACAAGGGTCTCGCTCTTGCTCAGGCTGGTCTCAAATTCCTGACCTCAAGTGATCCTCCCGCCTCAACCTCCCAGAGTGCTAGGATTACACGTTTGAGCCACTGTGCCTGGCCTCAATTCTCAGAGATTTTAATTTTCATTCTGACTGACTTCCTTAGGGACAAAATGTAAACTTGAGTTCCAGGACTGGAATGCCATGTGGTAGAAGGAATGCCAACAAGGGAATCAGATGTAAACGTTAGCACAGGCTGTGCCGTTCTTTCTCTGAGGTCTTGGGCAAGTCATCTTGCATCTGTGAGCTTTGGTTTCTGCAACTTTGGAACAAGGAACTTGGCTTACACAACCTCTTGGCTTTAATAAGGTTCCAGAGTTTTATGATTAGGGAAGTGATTGATATGACTGAGATATAGGGGGTTACAGATGGGAAAACTTGAACTCTTGTAATTTTTTTTTTTCCTGTTAAGCAGGCCCAGGCGGGATTCAAACTTGCCACCCCGGATACATGTAACCACTGAGCTACAGGCACCCAAAACTTGAACTCTTGAAGAGTTAATCTTATGTGTATACATTATAATTTTCCTCTTAATTATCATAACAAAACTGGAAACAGGCTCAGATAGAAAGTGACTTGCTTGAGGATACCCCATTAGTATGTAGCAGAGCTGGTATTCAACTTCTTTTTTCTTTTTCCAGTATCGTAGCTGTCTTTCCTAGACTCTTATAATCATTGTTATGGAGAAAACGAACACTGTTAATGTTTGAAGTTTTTGAAAATTCAAAAACATAAGTTTTTACTTTACCTGTGGACTTGACATCTCACAGACTGGTTTAGATCTTATTAGTTGTGTGGGTTAGGTAAATTACAGTATCTTGTAAGTCTTAATTTCCTTATGTGCTTTAAAAAAGAAAAGAAATGATGAGATATTGGGGCTGGGGAAGGAGGAAATTCTTTAACATAGAATCTGGTATATGGCCCACAAGTTTTATGTCTTTCCATTGATCTTCTCGTTGTCCAGAGTGGATTCATTCCTATATCTCCATTTATCCATCTATTCAACCAATTATTTACTAAGCCTCACACTGTACTGACTCTTTTGCTCTGTGCTAAGCACTGATAAATAAGGTGTGACTAACTACCCTGGAGGAACTTGAAGGCAAGAGCAGCCATATAGCCAACAAGTAGAGGACCCACACTTCACACACAGGACTGTACTCAGTCTGGGGACTGTGACAGTGTTCTATGTCATCGTCTGACTAAGCAGAGGACCAGACCAATGAACAAGGAGCTAGAGAGTAAATGTACTAGGTACTGTAGTAAAGATCGATATGGAAGACTCCAGGAGTGTAGAGGAGCAGTGACAAATAGTAGATAGATGGTAGCTCTGATCTGATTCAGTTTCTTATCCTTTGTGTGCTCGTCTGAATTTTGATTGAATTAATTCCTAGAGGGCAGGAATTTCACTTTGGTCACTCTTATAATGAAGCCGAGAATGGCACTCTTCACACATAAATGTGGAAGTTTTTTAAATGGCAGTGATAAATTTTAAATGTCATTATTTTGTGAGGCTTGCAGCTACATGGCTCTACCATAAGAGCTGTATTTTATTAATATCTCCACTCATTTCTGTTAAATTGAAGTTTTAACACCTAGACAAAGATACCCGTAAGAAAGTAAGTTTAGGAAATTTGCAAAATATGCTACTATGCAACCAAAGATTAAATTGATTTGTTATATGTACATTTAGCTACAATTCATTTTAATTGTCTGTATGAAGTTAAAAAGTATTAGTGTCAGATAAAGATTCATCACCAGTGCGTGATTTAAGGCTGGTGCTGGGGAACGCAGGCCTGTGTTCTAGCAGATGTTTGTATAAGGCGCTGTCTTCCTGACAGCAGTTAAAAAGTATGGTTATAGTAATCAAATTGTGGTGCTACGACTCAGAGGCGAGGGCCAGATTGAATTAAAATAGATATAAGATTTATGAATAGCAATAGCCATGATAAAATTTCACTGCCTTCTTCAACAGGAAAGACTTTTTCCACACTGGAAAGAAGAAAATCTAATAACACTTTCCTAAAAGTGTGGTTTTGCTGACTTTCATTTTCTCTTCCTAATTATGGTAGCAAAACAATAACTTGCTGTGTTCTTTTTTTTTTAAAACTTCAATAATCTTTTTTCTGTTTTATTAAATATATAACATTAAAATGAGTCTTTTTAATGATGTTACTATTTTAGTTTAGAAACAAAATTCATATAAATTGGGCCTATGGGATTTAAGCCCCCTCTTGTTTTTTTTTTTTGAAACAGAGCCTCAAGCTATCACTCTGGGTAGAGTGCCGTGGCATCACAACTCACAGCAACCTCCAACTCCTGGGCTTAAGCGATTCTCTTGCTTCAGCCTCCCAAGTAGCTAGGACTACAGGTGCCAGCCACAATGCCCAACTATTTTTTTTTTTTTTGGTTGTAGTTGTCATTGTTGTTTGGCAGGCCCAGGCTGGATTTGAACCCACCAGCTCAGGTATATGTGGCTGGCTCTGTAGCCTCTTGAGCTACAGGCTCCAAGTGTAAGCCCCTTTTTAAGGAAAGTTTCTAGTTTTATCATTAACACTGTAGGTATGATTTGTTGAGTTCCTACTTTGTACCTCTAATAGACCTTTGATAATACAGTAATTTGTTCAGTCTTCACAACAGTTCTTATTACTGTTGTGCAGATAAGGGAACTAAAGCTTAAAAGAAGAAATAAGTGGTAGCTAGGATTTGAATTCAAATGTGTTAGGCTTCACAGTCTCTTTCTGTATTGCCTTGTGTTAGTTTCTGTCTTTCTTTTTTTTTTTAGAGACAGAGTCTCACTTTGGTGCCCTTGGTAGAGTGCCTTGGCATCACAGCTCACAGCAACCTCCAGCTCTTGGGCTTAGGTGATTCTCTTGCCTGAGCCTCCCGAGTAGCTGGGACTACAGGTTACAGGCATGCCTTGTGTTAGTTTCTAACTTATTTATATTGCTAGGATGTAGGCTTTTTACTTTCCAAAGGCTTCAAATTGGTTCTTAGATTGACACAGGGTAAGCATTGCTTTAATATTCATGATGTCTATATTCTAAAATATAGAGAACTTCTCTGTAAAATTGATGTGAGATATGAGATGTGAGATGTTGGGGGCCCATTTTTTTTAGAATTTGAATACCTCTCAAGATATTGCTGACTTAACCTTAGGGTCAACTTAGTTTTATCACAGTTATATTGAAGATTTTTTTTTTTTCTTTTTTGAGACAGAGTCTCAAGCTGTCACCCTGGATAGAGAGCCGTGGCATCACAGCTCACAGGAACCTCCAATTCCTGGGCTCAAGCGAGTCTCCTGCCTCTGCCTCCCAAGTAGCTGGGATTACAGGCGCCCACCACAACACCCGGCCATTTTTTGGTTGCAGCTGTCATTGTTGTTTGACGGGCCAGGGCTGGATTCGAACCCGCCAGCTCAGGTGTACGTGGCTGGCGCCTTAGCCCGTTGAGCCACAGGCGCCGAGCCTTTTTTTTTTTTTTTTTTTAAGACAGTCTCACTATGTCCCCTTGGTAGAGTGCCATGGCGTCGCATCTTATAGCAACCTCCATCTCTTGGGCTTAAGTGATTCTCTTGCCTCAGTCTCCCAAGCAGCTGGAACTACAGGCACCCGCCGCAACTCCCAGCTGTGTTTTTTTGTTGTTGCAGTTGTCATTGTTTAACTGGCCTAGGGCCGGGTTTGAACCCGCCACCCTTGGTGTATGCAGCTGGCACTGTAACCACTGTGCTACAGGTGTCGAACCTAAAGGTGGGCTTTATTTTTAGATTTACAAGAAGCAAAATAGCAAAATGAAGATTTTTTCAGATGTTTGCTCTATATTGATGATAGTAATTATAAACTTTGAATTATTTAATCTTTATAATATTGTGTTTAGTTTCAGGTAAATGGGAATAGAGGATTGATTTTGTAATCTCTGCATCTTGATTTTTAGCTTCCTGATTAGTTCATAGTCTCACTATTTGGGGAAAGTTCATGCTGAATAACTGAGTGAATATGGTCAGATTTCTCCACCAAGTTCTCAGCCTGATAAGGGTAGGTTTCCATTCACCTCTTTATTTGTATCTATGCCATCTGTAGGACTGGCTTCTTACAAATTGCATAATGTCTTGGAGGATCATCTTATGTTATACCATGTATCTGTAGTTCATTCCTTTTTACTGCTGAATAATGTTATGTTGTATAAATATACTACATTTTATTTATTTACCAGTTGATGGACATTGGTTTGGTATTTCTACTTAATAGCTATAATAAATAGTGCTATTATAAACATTTTTTTCTTTTTCTTTTCTTGTCTTGTTTTGTTTTGTTTTTTGAGACAGTCTCACTCTTTTGCCCTAGATAGAGTGCTGTGTATCCTAGCTCACAGCAACCTCAAACTCTTAGGCTCTAGCCATCCTCTTCCCTCTGCCTCCTGGGTAGCTGGGACTTCAGGCGCCCACCATGATGCCAGGCTATTTTTAGGGACGGGTTCTCACTCTGGCTCATGCTAGTTTCAAACTCCTGGGCTCAGACAATCCACCTGCCTGTGCCTCCCAGAGTGCTAGAATCACAGGCATGAGCCCAGCCACTATTTTTATACAAGTTCTTATGTGGGCATAGATTTTTGTTTCTTTTTGGGTATATAACCAAGGGCACAATTGCTGGGTCATATGTTAACTCTATGTTTAACATTTTGAGAAACTGCTGACTTGTTTTCCAAAGTATCAATAGCTGTACCATTTTACATTTCCAGAAGAAATCAATGACAGTTCCAATTTTTCCACATCCTTGTCCACACTTACCACACTTACTATTACCCCTTTTGGTGTACAGCTATTCTAGTTGGTGTAAAATAAAATCTTTTTTTTTTTTTTGAGACAGAGCCTCAAGCTGTCACCCTGGATAGAATGCTGTGGCGTCACAGCTCACAGCAACCTCCAATTCCTGGGCTCAAGCTGACTCTCCTGCCTCCGCCTCCCAAGTAGCTGGGACTACAGGTGCCCGCCACAACACCTGGCCATTTTTTGGTTGCAGCTGTCATTGTTGTTTGGCAGGCCTGGGCTGGATTCGAACCCGCCAGCTCAGGTGTACATGGCTGGCGCCTTAGCCCGTTGAGCCACAGGTGCCGAGCCTAAAATCTTTTTTATTACTCAAAATTTTCAAACATACTCAAAAGTAGAGAAAATAGTATAATGAACCCTCATGTATCCATCATCCAGTTTCAACAATTATCAACATTTTAAGATCTTAAGAGACTTTTTTTTTTTTTTGAGGCAGAATCTTAAACTGTCTCCCTGGGTAGAGTTCTGTTGCGTCACAGCTCACAGCAACCTCTAACTCTTAAACTTAAGTGATTCTCTTGCCTTAACCTCCCAAGTAGCTGGGACTACAGGCACCCACCAAAACGCCTGGCTATTTTTTTTTGTTTTTGTAGTAGTTGTCATTGTTGTTTTAGCTAGCCCGGGCTGGATTCAAATCCACCAGCCCTGGTGTAAGTGGCCAGCACCCTACCCACTGAGCTACGGGTGCCACCCAGAAACAGCTTTATTGAGGTATAGTTGGCATATAATAAACTATATGTATTTAAGGTATATAATTTGCCTTGGCGCCTGTAGGTCAGCGTCTAGGATGCCAGCCACATACACTGGAGGTGGCAGGTTCGAATCCAGTCCGGGCCTGCCAAACAATGAAACTACAACCAAAAAATAGCCAGGTGTTGTGGCGGGCACCTGTAGTCCCAGCTACTTGGGAGGCTGAGGCAAGGGAATCACTTAAGCCCAAGAGTTTGAGGTTGCTATGAGCTGTAATGCTATGGCTCTCTACTGAGGGCAACATAGTGAGACTCTGTCTCAAGAAAATAATAAAGTATATAATTTGATACAGTTGGACAGATGTATATGTTTATGAAATGATCACCATAATCAAGATTGTAAACATACTCATCACCCCACACCCAAGAGTTTGAGGTCGCTGTGAACTCTGAAGCCATGGCACCCTACCAAGGGTGACAGAGTGAAATTGTGTCTCAAATAAATAAATAAATAAAATGTCAGTTAAAATATTTTGCCCACATTTAAGCAAGTATTTGTTTTCTTATTTGTTATTATTGTTCTGATCAGAATTTTCATACTGTTTAAGTTGAATAGGAGCTTAGTTTTCTAACTCACCAAATTAGGCTTTATTTAGATTTTTAAATCTCAAATTTCTAGGAAAAAATAGCTGATCATTACTAGAGTGCTATGTCAGGCTTATTTGTTTCTGTTAAAGGGAAGAAATGTTCATTTGTACATGGAATATGCTGCCTCCTAATTCTTGGAGCTAAAATATATCACCAGAAATATCTAGGGCATTATTACCTCATAGTAAGTATATTTTCTGGTGTATTTGGACTTATGCAGGATTTGATACAGGGGAAAGAAAGAGAACTAGGGACAGTGCTTCCCATCCCCCGCAAAAAAGAATCAAACAAGCAAACAAAAACTGTAGTCTATCTCTACTTTTAAATGTTTCTGAAACTTTTCTCTACATTAGCCCTATCCACTCTTGGCATTCACCTCTATTTCTTCCCTTAACCCTCTGACCAGTACAGAGAGAACAAACCAGAAGGCATTCTAGAATGCTTTTTTCACCAATCAGAAGTAGTGGAATGAAATCTTAGTCCTATACAGAAGATACAAACTCTCTGCTCCCTCATCTTCCCTTACGTAGTTTTCATCCTATAGCTGAATTTCTAATTTCTATCATGCCCCTAGTCATTTTACAAACATCCTTTTATTATTAAACCAAATAGTATTCTAATCAGGTGAGTATATATGTTTTTTTTTTTTTTTGTTTGAGTAAACTAAAAATTTTAAAAATCCAATTCTCAGCTGAGCGTGGTGGCTCACACCTGTAATCTCAACACTCTGGGAGGCTGAGGTGGATGGATTGCTTGAGCTTACAGGTTCGAGACCAGCCTGAGCAAGAGCAAGACCCCATAGCCAGGCATTGTGGCAGGCACCTATAGTCCCAGCTGCTTGGGAGGCCGAGGCAAGAGAATCACTTGAGCCCAAAAGTTTGAGGTTGCTGGGCGACGCCTGTGGCTCAGCAAGTAGGGCACCGGCCGCATATACCGAAGGTGGCGGGTTCAAACCCGGCCTTGGCTGAACTGCAAAACAGAAAAATAGCCGGGTGTTGTGGTGGGCGTCTATAGTCCCAGCTACTCGGGAGGCTGAGGCAAGAGAATCGCCTAAGCCCAGGAGTTGGAGGTTGCTGTGAGCTGTGTGATGCAACAGCACCCTACAGAGGGCGATAAAGTGCGACTCTGTCTCTACAAAAAAAAAAAAGTTTGAGGTTACGGTGAGGTAGGACAGCAGGGCACTCTACTGAGGGTGACAAAGTGAGACTCTGTATCAAAAGATATATATATATATGTGTGTGTGTGTGTATGTATGTATATATATCCAATTCTACTTCTCTTAGAAAATAATATTCAGGCCAGGCATGATTGCTTACGTATGTAATCCTGGCACTCTGGAAGGCTGAGGCAGATGGATTGCCTAAGCTCACGGATGCGAGACCAACCTGAACAAGAGTGAGACCTTATGTCTAAAATAATAGCCGGGTATTGTGGCAGGCACCTCTAGTCCCAGCTATTCAAGAGAATTACTTAAGGGCGGCACCTGTGGCTCAAAGGAGTAGGTTGCCAGCCCCATATGCCAGAGGTGGTGGATTCAAACCCAGCCCTGGCCAAAAAAACGCAAAAAAAAAGAAAAGAAAGGAGAATTGCTTAAGCCCAAGAGTTTGAGGTTGCTGTGAGCTCTACCAAGGGTGACAAAGTGAGACTCTGTTTCCAAAAAAAAAAGAAAGAAAACAATATTCAGTAAACTGATTAATCAGAACTTTATTGATTAATTTATTTAGTTTTAGAGACAGTCTCACTCTATCACCATGAGTAGAGTGCTGTGGCATCATCATAGCTCACAACAACCTCAAACTCTTGGGCTCAAGTGGTCCTCCTGCCTCAGCCTCCCAAGTAGCTGGGATACAGGCACCCCACACATACACACACACAACACTCCTGGCTAATTTTTCTAGTTTAAGTAGCAATGGGGTCTCACTCTTGCTCAGGCTGGTCTCAAACTCCTGAGTTGAAGCTATCCACCCATCTTGGCCTCCCAAAGTGCTAAGATTACAGGGGTGAGCCACTGTGCCCAATTAATCAGAACTTTCGGAGTTACTTGGATTTTCAGATCAGGCCACCTAATATAGATGTGTGGTTCTTATCTGCATATCCCTCTAATAGGTCTTACATGTTCGAGTCCTACAGCAGCATCCTATATGCCCTCTTCCTCCCACTTCTGAGAGTTACTTATGAGTGGCCTAGGAGGTATTTAACCATCCTGATGCATATAATATCAGTATATTTAGCTTTTATGCTGAAGTATGTTTTAATGCATTTGAGCTCCTTTGTTTTTTGAAGTTCTTTTCAAGAGCAAAGGAAATACTCAGAACAAAATAATCTAGTAAGAATTTCCTCACATTTTCTCTGCAGAGAATCCCTTTTTGTCAAACTAATGAAGCACTCAAAGAAGACATACGACTCTTTTCAAGATGAACTTGAAGATTATATTAAAGTACAAAAAGCCAGAGGCTTAGAGCCAAAAACTTGTTTCAGAAGGATGAGAGAGGACT
>CAUYRH010029814.1:0-12588 GCA_963574655.1 Perodicticus potto
GGAGGCCCCGTGGGTGCCAGGCGAAGGCCCGCTCAATTGCCGGGAGTGACCCTGGCCAGGGGCCTGGCAGTTGTGGTTGGAGTCCCTGGCAGAAAGCAGACCTACAGAAGCCCAGCAAGCATGGGATGCAGGGCCAGGTGGTCGCAAGGGGAGTTCCTGGCTGGGGGAAGGTCTGCAGAGGCCTGGAGGTCACCGACGGAGTCCCTGGCAGAAGGCTGGCCTGCAGAGGCCCCATGGGTGCCAGGCGGAGGCCCACGCAGTTGCCAGGGGAGTTCCGGGGGCAGACCTGCGGAAGTTTGACAGTTGCTGTCAGAGTTTCTGGCAGACAGCGGGCCTGAGGAAGCCCAGCAGGCACAGGGGTGCAGGGCCAGGCACTTGCCTGCAGCTTCCCTGGCCGGAGTTAGGGAGACTCGCCACAGCCCCTCCAGAGTCTTTTCCCAGTGCGCGCTTGTTTTAGCAGGCGGTAGTGGGGGCGGTGCTCAGGGACTTCCTCCCTCATTCTCAGCGGGGATTAGGCTTCTGGTTCGTCTGGTAAGGGGGGAAGGGTGTACAGGAAGTCCAGAATGCTCGGGAAAACTTTAGTTCAGTTTTTCTGCCTAGCAATAGAGTTTTCAGAGTTACACCGGGGTGCACAGGGGAAGCACACCCCACTTCCCACAGCACTCTTCTGTTGGGTGAGACAACAGGTCCCCAGTTCACTGCTTGTCTGTAGAAAACCTGCAGGAGCAAAAGGTAAGATAAAAAAGAAAGGAAACAGAAAAGCAAGAAACTCAGAGCTTTCTTGGGGTAGGGGACGGACAATCTTCCTTTCAGATGAATTTTGTACCTGAAGCTTGCTTTCTTGGTGTCACAGCCTGTCTCAGCAGAGGTGACCCACAGAAATCACTTCTCTCTCTCCACTGGGCTCCCAGTATTAAGCTTAATTGTGCAGTTTCTGGAGGTTATCTTCCCTTTTGGACAGGAGCCTTTTTTGGAAGCTGCTTCCATTCAGCCTTCTTGCTCCGCCCCCTCCAATTTTATGACTTTTTGCAATGTTTCATCAGGTCTGCTTATTACTGGCAGCCCTGACCTTTCTTCATCAGTGACACTTTTTCTCCCCTCAGAAAAATGTTTGATCCATGTGTATACTGCCATTTTCTTCATAGCATTATCCCCATAAATTTGGACTGACATATTTCTGATTTCACTTCCATTCTTTCAAAGTTTAACAAGAAATTTAATGTTTGTTCTTTGCTCTAATTCAAGTTCTAACATTCTTGCAACAGCACACAAAAACATGCAACAACAATAATGAATGCCACTCAGTAAGGCATTGCCATAACTCAACAGGAACACAACTGTGAAACACTGATATACCAACGTTATGAAACCCTACCAAGTTGTTTGAACAGTGCTGCCAATGTAAGCACATGGTGGCAAGTTCCCAAACTTAATTGACAGACCCCTTCATATATGGCATATGTTCAACCATTCATCAGTTCAACCAGTGCTTAGTTTCTGCATTTTGGCTATTATTAATAATTATGCCATAGACATGGGAGTGCAGATATCTTTTCAACATACTGATTTCATTTCCTTTGGAAGTGGATTGCTAAATTTTATGGTAGTTCTATTATTAATTTTTTGAGGAACCTCCTCCCTGTTTTTCTATAATAGCTGCACCAATTTATACTGCCAAACATTGTACAAAGATTCTCTTTTTCCTGAAGCCTAAATAGAAATTACTATTATTTTTTAACAATATCTATTTTAACAGATGTGATATCTCATTATAGTTTTAATTTGTCTTTCTTTGCAATAAACAAATTAGTGATGTTGAATATTTTTTTCATGTATCTTCTGGCAATTTGTACATCTTATTGTGACTAATGTTTGTTTATGTCTTTTGCCCAATTTTTAATTTGCTGGTTTTCTTGCTATTGAGTTGTTTGATTTCCTTATATGAAAGTCTGACATTTAAGTACATGAACTTGCCATGGTGCGGTTATGTTGGCAATACTGTACGAACAGCTTGTTAAGATTTCATACCTTTTTAAATATTAGAGTCTCCCAGCTGTATTTGTGTTGACATGTGGCAGTGTCTTGCTGAGTGGTGTTCATTACTGTTGTTGCATTTTTTTGTGTGTCGTTGCAGGAATGTTCGAACTTGAATTAGAGCAAAGAACAAACATTAAATTTCTTGTTAAATTTGGCAAGAGTGGAAGTGAAATCAGAGACATGTTAGTCCAAGTATATGGAGATGATGCCATGAAGAAATGGTAGTGTGCAAATGAATTAAGCGCTCTTCTGAGGAGACAAAGTGTCACTGATGAAGAGAGGTCAGGGAAGCCAGTAATGAGAACTGATGAAAACATTGCAAAAAGTCATGAAATTGTGTGTCAAAATCATCAGCTGACTGTGACAAGCATAGAAGAGCAAGTAAACATCAATAGAGAAACAGAAAATCTTAACTGAAAATTGTGGCATGAAAAAGGTGTGGCTCTTGTATCAGCTCACAAGGCACTGCCTGTGAAGGAGTTGTTAGCCAGTAAACAAATAACTATACTGGAACACCCTCCCTACTCAGCTACTCTGGCCCCTGATGACTTTTTTCTTTACTCAAAGATAAAAGAAATATTGAAAGGAAGACATTTTGATGGCATTCAGGGCATCAAGGCTGATAGGACAACAGTTCTGATGGCCAATCTAGAAAAAGAGTTCCAAAATTGCTTTGAAGGGTAGACCAGGCACTGGCATCAGTGCATAACATTTCAGTGATGGTACTTTGAAGGTGACCATAGTGAAATTCAGTAATGAGATCTGTAGCACTTTTTTCTAGGATGACTTCTCAAACTTAATTGTTAGACCTCATATATTTTGTATGTGAACTCTCTTAAAGCTATATGGTTTGCAATATTTTCTCCCAATCTTTAGGTTGATCCTTCCGTCTGCTGTTGGTTCCCTTGCTGTGAAGAATCTTTTTAACTTGATGCAATCCTATTTATCTCTTTTTGCTTTTATTGCTTGCACTTTGGGATCATATCCAAAAAGTCATTGCCCAGACCAGTGCCATAAACATTTTTCCCCTGTTTTTCTCTAGTAATTTTAGTGTTTCACATATTATATTTAAATCTTTAAATCTTAATTCTTTATTTGCAGGTGATTTTTAATATATGATATGAGATAAGGGTCCAAGTTCATTCTTCTGCATATGAATGTCCAATTTTACCAACACCATTTCTTGTATATTCCCAATAACATTGTATATTCTTGATACTCCTGTTAGAGGTACATTGGCTCTGTAGGTGTTTATTTCTGGGCTCTTCTGTTTCATTACTCTATATGTCTGTTTTACGACAATAAAACATGCTATTCTGATTGCTGTAGCTTTCCAGTTTATTTGGAAATTGTGTGGTGTGATGCTTGTAATTTTGTTCTTTTTACTTAAGATTATTTTGTCTATTCAAGGTCTTTTGTGATTCCATGCAAATTTTAGGATTGTTTTTTCTATTTTTATGCCATTGGAATTTTGTTAGGGATTGAATTGAATCTATACATCACTTTGGGTTGTATAGACATTTTAATCATATTCATTTTTCAAATCCATGAACAGAGAATACTTTTCCATTTATTTGTGTCATATTCAATTTCTTTCATCAATGTTTTATAGTTTTGAATGTACAGATCTTTTATCTCTTTGATTAAATTTATACCTAATTATTTTATTTAATTTATTTTTTATGGTATGATAAATGGGATTGCCTTCTTGATTTATTTTTTGGATAGTTCATTGTTACAGACTTGCATTTAGCTCACATTAATGCACATAGTTAAACATGTACTATCTTTTTTCCCTTGATTTTAGGAGACATGGATATGAGACAAATTAGGCAGAAGGCCAGAGTTGTCAATGACAGCTTTTTATTATCTGCACAACAAATCAGAGATCAAGTAAGTCAACCCATCTGTAGTGGAAAGGGCTAAACACCCAACTGCTGGAAAAGTATGATTTTTATTGTTGTCAAATCTGTGTGTTAACTTTAGATACAGAAAACCAAAAGGAATTATTTTAGTATGAAATGAAATAAATACACTTACGTTCAACTCTTTGCTCTGTGAAGTATTCTGCTCATTGACCATTTATAGTTCATCAAAAAATTTTATGATATTAACAGTGTGAATAAAATAGATGGAATTATCTGGATATCTACTTAAGATCATATGAAAAGCTTGTGGACATTTATAGAGAAAAAAGTTTTGACTTGTATTTATTAATTTTTTTCGTTACCTTTCTTAACAAGCAGAAGAACAATATTCTAATGTTTTCTGACTTTAATCATGGGGCACACTAACCCTGAGTTTTACCATTTTTTAATAAATGGAGGTTGTAATAAATTAGCTCAACTGCATAGTTTCAGGATCTCTTGAGGTGTATTTCTTGCTCGTCACTAAAGTGAATTTAAAACTAGAAATAAAAAATCATGAGGAAACTACTTCCATGTGTATGTGTGTGTGTTTTAATAGAGTCGAGGTCACGGAAGATTTCCCTTAAGATTTGCTGGCTTCCTGTTTATGACCTGCTCCTATCATTACACTCAGAACCTGCCCATTTTTCAATTTATGGTTTCCAATAGCATTTTAATGCTGTCTTTTTTCACTGGCCCGTATGGAGGACGTTGATTCTGCTGTTCCAATAACAGTACGAAATATAGTTTGTGGTTGCTATTTGGACTAAAAGAAACTCATTACAATTTCCTGTTCCTCTGTGTGTCACCAAAAATGTTATTGTTACTCAGGTCTGGAGGAATCTTTTGAATCTGTCAGTACTTTTTAGATTTTTGCATCAACATATTTTATAAAGCAGCAAATTTTGCCGTAAAGATTGGACTTCAATGAAGCTAATTTAAAGGTCTCATATGAAGGCTATAACCCAACTATAGCACAAGAATATGAAAAGGGAGGGGAGGGAGGAGGTTGAGGTGGAGGGAGGGTAATTGGTGGAGCCGCACCTATGGTGCATCTTAGAAGGGTACAGGCAAAGCTTACTAAATGCAGAATACAAATGTCTTCATACAATAACTAAGAAAATGCCATGAAGGGTATGTCAAACAGTTTGATGAAAACATTTCAGACTGTATATGAAACCAGCACATTGTACCCCTTGATTATACTAATGTACGCTGCTATGATTTAATTAAAAAAAAAAAAGTAACAATTCTCCTTCCTCCTCTGGGGCAGGTCTTTTCTAGGCTGGACAGTCTCCTCTCACATATTGCTAGTCAGTACCTGGCCAAGCCTTGACAGAGCACCTCTGCATCTCTCTCAATACTTCTATCTGTGCAGATTCCTGCACCCTATCCTCAGCCCCACAAATTCTAGCCACTGTGACATCCTCAAATTCAGCCTCTGCCATCTCAAGTCTTCTGTTTGAGTTCCTTCTCCTTGTATAATAATTCAACCTGGGAACTGCTTACAGCAGTACTCTGTTGTAGGGCTCAAGTCATTTGTTTCCCTTCTCTCAGCAATCATGATATGCTTGTGGACTGATTTCTAATGTCTGCACATGGTTTCATTGATTTTGACAGGTTTTCTAGTTTTTTTTTTTTTTTAAGGAAAAAGGTTAAATCCAGTCCTTTGACCAGAATCAGATGTCTGTCCATTTTACTAAATATTAGATTTAGTTTATGTTTATAAAGTTGTTCATAGAACCTTTCAATGACCTTGGGTAGTGATGCCCCTATTGCTTTTCCTGGTATTAGCTTTTGTGTCTCCTCTCAACTTTTTCTTCCTCAGTCTTGGTGTGATTTATTAATTTTGCTTATCTATAGAATGAACAAAATAAAAACTAATTTGGGGATTTAAGACACCATTGTATATTTGTTTCTACTTTTGTAAACTCTTTGTCTTTTTTAAAAATTTTTCTTTATGCTTAATTTGCTTCATCTGTCAACTTCTTAAACTTGATGCTTATATCGTTTGTTTTAGTCTTTCGTTTCTATCTTATGAATTGAACACTATACACATTTATGTAACCATGACTTTGAGTGAACTCGGGTTGTATATTTATTTTCATTATCATTCAGTTTAAATTATTTTGATTTCTTCACTTTCCTAATTGGTTAATGATGGGGATTTTTCCAGTTATCTTATTATTAATTTGTAGATTAATTTCATTGTAAGTTTAAATACTCCATATGATTTGAAATTGGAGACTTCTGATGGCTCAGCATTTTGTTAGTGCATATCCTTTATGTATTTGAAAAGAATGTATTTTGTAGTACATATATATATATTACATGTATAATATATATAAGGATAATTATATGTGTATGTCTAATTTAATTATGTTCTTTAAATGATGATATATTAATCATGTTACTGAATTCTATTCTATATACTTCCAAAAATGCACATTCTTTGAAATTCAATATTTCTCATTATTTTGTCAACCTTTTGTATCAGTTATCAGAAGAAATAAGAAATATTTTAACTATAATTTTAGACTGTTTTCTTTGTGCATCCATTTCTTTGTCTATCCATACTACACCTATCAGCCTCAGTGAGTTTCCAAAATGCAAATCTTGTCATCTCCATCCAGCTCCTAAACTCCATAGAGAGCTCTTCATGGAATTTCCATTGCCTTTGACTAAAATCTTGCATAGTCTTAAAAGGCCATGCTCAGTCAAGGTCCTGCATTCACCCTGCTTTTTATCACTACCCTTTCTCTTGCCAGCCACACTACCCATGTTTTACCTTGAAAATGTCAAGCTTCCTGTTGTACTGGGGCTTTGGGATATACTGTGCCATTGTGCTTCTGTAGTTTCAAAACCTTCCCCCAACCAGTTCCCACACCCTTTTCCATTTCATAAAGGTCTCCTTTTTCCTTATCAAATGCCAACTCTAAGCCTTATTTGGGAGAAGACATCGATGACTCCCAGTTTCCATCAGGACCCTTTGGCCTGAGCTCTCCGTTAGAGAGTTACTTGGTTTTCCATTCCATTCCATTCCATCTTCTATTCCATTTTCCATTATTTCCTTGACCTCCTGCCCCTACATTCCTCCCACTAGTCATGGTACATTGATATGTACCACAACACTTGGAACAAAATAGATTTTCAACAAATGTTTTATGAATGAATGAAAAATTAAAACTAGACTAAACAACCAAGATCTAGGTAAGTAGTAGCCTAGCTTTGCTGCTTACTAGCTATGCGCCGGTCAAATTGTTTAATCACTCTAGGCTTAACTTCTGCATCTGTAAATTAACAGAATAATATGTAGTTTAAAAAAATTATTTTAAGGATTAGTTGAAAGATAATACATGTAGAAGTAATTTCTTCTCTATGTATATGCTATATAAATGCAAGCCTTCTTCTCTTTCCTTTTGTTAAATTATTAATGATGACCTTGGCATATATTTGGTTATAACATATATTGTCTAAACTTAAAAGAAAAAAAGTTGGCACCGCATCAAGAGCAGTATGCTTCAAGGGGTAGCAGAATATCTATGTTCACAGCGTAAAAAGGGCAAGGTTTCCCTAAGCTTTAAAGTTTTCAACCCAGTTCATCATTATTCACACACTACCAACAAAACAAGTCTAACTGTGGCATAGTTCATAAGTGCAAAATATTTCATTTGTGGCTGGAATAAATGAGACACATAATCTCATCAAATGTATATTCAGTAGGAATTCAACTCTGCCAACTGTGGGTTCTCACATATTTCATTGTAACTCTGAATTACTAAGAGAAAATGTAGCTCTCAAGGACATTATGTGAATTTGTGACACCGCTCTAGGACACTTGCTGGGAAGGTAAAATAATGAATGTGCTCGATTTTTTCATCTATCTAGGAGAATCCTATGTGACAGATGTAATAGTGATAATTTAATCATAATCATGCTATTATGCCATATTATTATGACAGTTAAGGGTTATAATTTAATGTCACGCATTGATTATATAAATTATTTTTAAGTTGGAATTGAGTGTACCAAATATGTCGAAGTTTAATATGTCACACCCTTTTATTTAATTCAATAAACATTATTAATACATCAGAAATCTTTTAGTAGTAAAAGTTTACATCTAGCCAAGACTTTTATTTTTCCTGATTGTAAGAAAATTTTCTGCTTCGATAAAAAAATAACCCCATGGGTAAAGTGATGACCTAAGTGTTAAATTTAGATTCCAAACATGTTAATTCTCGGAGGTCTTGGCCAATTCCCTGATAATTTCTCCCATGCATTCTCTCTCTCTCTCCCCATCTATTTTTCCTTCTATTTCTCTCTGTCTTCCTCTCTGAAACACTTTTTCACTACTTCACCAAGGGTGCTTATTTTTAAAATCTCTTTTACCAGTTTTTTTTTTTTTTTTTTTATCTTTCTGCCTTTGCTCTTTTGACATCATCCAACTGTGTTCCCTTCATGCCCAGACTGGAGCTGAAGTGAAAGCATATATGGGCGTGAGACACAGGTCTGGGCAGAAAGAGAAAAAGAAAGATAAAAAGCTATTGTGATAATGTTGGCCGCTTGCCAAGACTCTCCTATTTTGATGTGATTTCCCCCGAGTCTGGCTAGAGAGATTGCTAGTGCCTTAGCCGGTCTAAATCCCAGGCAGCCCCTCCCGAGCAGGCTCCCTCTTCATTAGAGCACCGCGCCCCAGGTTTACAGACAGCGCTGCAGGTCAACTCGAGCCCTCCCAAGTAAGCGAGAATTCCCACTCAGCTTCTATGCGGCAGCATCAGACACATAGACTAGTGCTCCTCAAAATTTAATGTGCCTGTTCATCACCCGGTGATCTGGTTAAAATGCACATTCTGACCAGGTAGGATGAAGCAGGGCTGAGATTCCGCAAGCTCCTAGTTGAATCAGGTGCTTCTGACTCCCGGACCACACTCTGAATAACAAGGACAGAGATGGTCATCTGTGCTCCTCAACACGACCCCACTAATGCCGTTGTCTGACTTTCTTCTCGAATTCTCTTTTCCTTTTCTTCCAGATTCCCACATTTTTACACTTCTGCTTAAGTAGATCATTTTTAAAAATCCTAATTCAACCCAGAATGAAAACAAGACTTACATAGAACACAAAAATACAGTGCAAGGAGTATTTCTTTGTTTCTACAGTTTTCAAATTCTTACAAAGAATATAATGGTTGAACACACATTGGCTGCATAATTATACAAAACTGAATGAGAATTGTAATTACGGAACTTAACAGCCAGGCAAATTTTAGGAAAATTCACTCAATTGTGCATCAGTCTTCTCATCCATAAAATGGATATAATAATATGACATTTACTTCATAGGATTTTTGTGAAACCTAAGTAGCATAACACAAAATAGGCCCTGTGATCCATTAAGTTATTGATAAATATTGGGAAATAGTGATTAGATACACCCAGCTCAGTGGACTTACTCAATATTGTATAAATTATTTTTAAGTTGGAATTCAGTGTACCAAATATGTCAAAGTTTCAGTAAGTACTTTGTAAAGAGAAAAAAAAATTCATTATTAACTATTACATGCTTGGCAAGCTGTCTATTTTTAAATTTTGAATTTCGTTTGAGATAAATTATTTTATATTATAAAGTGGCTGTGTGGCAGACTTTTTAATCAGCTTTCACCACCTTTTTGAAATACATTTGTTAATTGGAAACAAAATAAGTGGCTTAACATTTCTGTGGATGCAGCAACTCTAGTTAATATTTTCTAAATGGTGCTTGAAAATAAATTTGTTTGGATCAAAAAATACTTGATAAGCAGCTAAATATGAAGAAAAACAACATCCCCCCCCCCCAATCAGTAATGCAACAGGACATTCTGATACATTGATAGAATAGTCTCATGAAATTTGCTGTTAATCAGTTTTTAAGTAATGGTTGACAGTGGCATATTTTTAAACAGCTGATATGAATTTGGATCACATGAACTGACTCGCCATTGAAATGTTACTTCGTGGAATGATGCGCTATTGATTCTGACAGTCCTTGACCTCGGGGATAACATTCGCCTTAGGGGAGGAAGCCAGCTTTTATTTCGGAATGTGTTGTCTTTGAGCGTGTGCCTTTTGACAACCACAAAACAGAAAGATTGGGAAAGCATCCCAGGAATTAAAGCAAGTAAAGTCACCTAGCTTTAGTCAAAGTATTTCTGCTGGGGAGAGTGACCATTCCCCCCACAAAGGAAAATCAAGGCTTTGGGGATATTTTTCACACCCATCCCTGAACAGTTTGATTCACATTTTCAGGTGCACAAACTCTGGTTTCTTTTCAATGTCACTATTGTCTTCATAATGAAAATACTGTCTGAATTTCTGGCCACGCCTTGGAGGTGGGGTCTGGAGCTGGCCTACTGACAAGTGATTTAGCTGTCTACGGAGCTGCCTGATTCAGAATTGGAAAATTGTGCAGTAAGTGTAGAGAACATCTTCCTGAGCCGGACTTCATCTTTTCTCTTTCTCCACTGGGAAAATAAAGCTCTGTGACGAGCACAGCGTGTTTTCTGCGAGGGTCTTCTTCTGGCAGGGAAACACTAGACCCTATTGTTGAGGGCAGAGCGTCCAACCTAAGATTTAATTTGGTTTCCTGCATGTAAACACAGTTTTTCATTCTCCCTATCCTTCTATTGTTTTCTTTTTAAAATCCCTTCCTCTATTTCTTGATAGGATAGCTTTTTCTCTCCATGGAGAGATAGATACTGATATGGATATTTAGATGATATTATGGATAGTATATACACACATATTCTCTCCTCTCTCTCTCCATCTCTCCCTGCCTTTCTACTTCTCTCCCTCCCATCCAAATCTCCCAACCCTGGGTATGGGTGAATAAAAAGAAGTGCATTATCTATCCATCAGAATTAATTGGGGAATTCCTTCATCATTAATTAATGATGAGGCTTGATTATTTTTTAGCAGTATCTTTGTTTTGATTTGTAGCTTACAATAGAAAATAACATTTTGAGTAAGTTTCCATAATCTCTGATATGCTTACACACACACAGAGTCGGGGAGAGGAGGAGAGAAAGAATGGGAGAATAATTTGTTTTAAATTGTCCCCACCTCTTTAATTATTCTGTAAGTAGGAAACAAGTAATTGTGCACAATTCACTGAAATTCTCAAATAATATTTAAAAATCTTCTCTGAATCAATGGGGCCAACTTTCTTTCTTAAATTTTTATCAGAATTGCTTGCAAGTAGAAAATGAATTTATCTAAAGCCTGAAAGTTTGGTTACTTTTTCTTTTTTGTATTGTTTCAGGTTCATTTAGGGTACAAAGAATTAGGTTATGCTGCTTGCATTAGGTAAAGTCCCCCTTACAGTTACGTCCAACCCCCAAAAGGTGTGCCATGCACCGAAACCCCTCAACCTCCTTCCTCCCACCCTCTACTGACCCTTCTTCCTTCCCTGCCTTCAATTAATTGGAGTTTTTCACTTATGTGGGTATATCGGAGAATCTAATGTACTCAATTCTACTAGGAAGCCAGTTTAGTTACTTTCTGTCCTTTGTGCAAACACTGAAATACCAAAACAATGATTATCAAAAGATTATGGAAAAATGCTAAGTTTGGGTTCAGGTAATATGGACATATTGAAACCTCTTATTTTAGAAATGAGATGTATGTTTTATGACTATGGATCAAATCAAAACATGGTCATATGACTATATATACACACACACACACAAATGCATATACACTTCTACATCCACTTACATTGATAGAATATCATTTATTAATCCATTTCATTCGTGCAATACCCAAGAATGACATTCTATACATTCTCTACCTAGAAAGCCCTCTATTTCCTTTAAAACAACTTGGATGACAAAACTTTTTTCATTAAAGTCTCTCTAGACTTCAGGATGTAGAATTCAAAAATAAAAAACAACAAAAATCTCACCTCTTAGAATTGTAATATACCTACGAACTTATTTCCGTCTCCCATCACAATGTCAGGTCTTTGAAGGCGGGAGTATATTCATACACTATACCCATTCCTAATTTTTTTTTTTTTTTTTTTGAGACAGAGCCTCAAGCTGTCACCCTGGATAGAGTGCTATGGCATCACAGCTCACAGCAATCTCCAATTCCTGGGCTCAAGCGAGTCTCCTGCCTCCACCTCCCAAGTAGCTGGGACTGCAGGTGCCCGCCACAACGCCCGGCCATTTTGTTGGTTGCAGCCATCATTGTTGTTTGGCGGGCCCGGGCTGGATTCGAACCCGCCAGCTCAGGTGTACATGGCTGGCGCCTTAGCCGGCTGAGCCACAGGCACCAAGCCCACATTCCTAATTTTTTTCCAATTTTCTTCTTATTCGAAGAATTCCATGTACCAAAGAACTAATTAAAAAAAAAACTCCTAAAAATAATAAATGAACTTCTCAATATTTCATCTGTATATCCACAAATTCTATCATTTTCTTTTTTTTTAATTTTTATTTAATCATAATTGTGTACATTGGTGCAATCATGGGGCACAATGTGCTGACTTTATATACAATCTGAAATATTTTCATTGAACTATCATTTTCAATGATTACAAATGAGAGAGAGAGAGAGAGACAATTTTGCAAGGCTAAAGCACCCACTCCTGTACTTTTATGAGT
>CAUYRH010029816.1:0-47393 GCA_963574655.1 Perodicticus potto
TGAGCTGGTGGGTTAGAATCCAGCCTGGGCCCGCCAAACAACAATGACGGCTGCAACCAAAAAATGGCTGGGCGTTGTGGCGGGCGCCTGTAGTCCCAGCTACTTGGGAGGCAGAGGCAGGAGACTTGCTTGAGCCCAGGAATTGAAGGTTGCTGTGAGCTGTGATGCCACAGCACTCTATCTTGAGCTTGAGACAGGGTGACAGCTTGAGGCTCTGTCTCCAAAAAAAAAAAAATTTATATACTAATGTTCATAGCAGCTATTCATAAAGACCAAAAAGTGGGAACAGCCCAAATGCCCACCAACTGATGAACAAAATGTGGTATACCCCTACAATGGTACATTATCCAGCAATAGAAAGAATGAAGTACTGAGATGGGCTATTATCCAGACAACCCGGAAAGCGTCATGCTACATGAAAAAAGCCAGTCACTAAAGACTATATGTTGTATGGTTCTATGTGTATGAAACATCCAGAACAGATTCGTCTATAGAGACAGAAAATAGATTAGTGGCTGTGTAGGGCTGGGGAAAGGATGGTAAGAGGTGCTCCTGGTGAAGGGGTGTGTTTGGGGGTGAGAAAAATGCTTTAAACTTGATTTTGGTGATAATGGCACAACTGTGACCATATTAGATAAATGACTGGTATACTTTAAGGTTAAGGCATGTATGAATTATATCAGTAAAGCTGCTGCCAAGAAAAAGAAACTGTCTTTAATATAATTCAGACATTTGGAAAAGTACAAATTTCAGAACGTGCAACCACAGATTATTTTGTCAATGAGTCGCATACCTCATCAGAGAATAAAATTAGTTTGACAGTATTTGAGAAGTGCTTACTTGGTACTCTGCCTCGGTCTTAGACAATTCCTCAATCCTCTTCTCCAGTCTGTCTATATCCACGATGCTCTTAATGTTCTAACATACAAGAAGAGAGTATTTTTATATTTAGCACCAAGAAAAATAAAAGAGTATCATGATCAAAATTTCTTTAAGGGAGAAGTATTTTCATTATTAACGTTTTAAACTAAGGGACAAAACTTTAGACCATTTTTCTACCAGAGCACCGTGAGGGAACCTTAGGTGTGCTGTGAAAATTCTTTACAATAATGAAATTATTTTTGAAAGAAGTTCAAAGCACAGTAAGTATATTCATTTTTTTTACCCTTGTTTTGATCGACATCATTTAAGCGCGCCTCCGAAGTTTAGCTACAGGTTCAAGTGTGCCGTGAGATAAAGAAGGTTGAAAAACCCTGCTCTAGACTTGGTGCAGAAATGACACAGCCATCTGTGAACACTTTCAGCACTGCCTGCTGCGCTGTCATTCCACCTCCGCTACTCACTGTCAAAGTCGTAAGTTCAAACTTATTACCAGTAACTGTGACCCCACCATTATCTTAACTGTTGGAAGCACCTCATTCCTCGACCACCCCCTCTTGTCTTTCCAGATGACTTCCTCTCGCACCAACAAACCTTCAGTCCCCACTGGAACCTACAATCCATGGATCCCACCACCTTTTCATTATCCTTCAACCTTCCCACGGACTCCATCCCCTCTTTACTCAGCTTAAATTCTTCCATACTCAGTCCTGATAACCACCCCCTTCCACACACCTCAATTCCCCTACCTAACCCCTGCTGCTTAGTCTTTACTTAAATTTGCTTGCCACCCACTCCATGCCAGCACTTTTCCAGATAAGCATGGTTAAAGAAAAAAAGGGACAGGTCACACATTAAATTCATGTCCTTTAATCTCAACGTTCACTGGTGATTACATTACATAATCCTGGTATATTCACAATGCCATCTTCCTAAATCATACACTCACTTTCAAAGGTCAAATGTAGCTGACCACTTTTTTATAAATAAAGTTTTATTAGAGCACAGCTGTGCTCATTTGTTTATATATATGTCTATGCCTGCTTACCTAAAGCAAAGGTAAGCAGTTGTACCAAGGCCTTTTGGCTAGCAAGCCTAAAAATATTCACTCTCTCTGGGTGTGGCTCATACCTATGATCCTAACACTCTGAGAGACTGAGGAAGGCAAACTGCTTGAGCTCAGGAGATTGAGAGCAGTCTGAGTGAGAGTGAGGCCCCTGTCTCCAGTAAAATCTGAAAAAATAGCCAGCCATAGTCCCAGTTACTTGGAAAGCTGAGGCAGAAGGAGCACTTGAACCCAATAGTTAGATGTTGCTGTGAGCTAGGCTGAGACCATGGCATTCTAGATCAGGGGGCCAGAGTGAGATTCTGTCTCAAAATAAAACATAATAATAATAATACTAAATAATAGAAAAGAAAAAGGCTGGGTGTACAGTGACTTACACCTGTACTCTTAGCAGTCTGGGAGGACGAGGTGGGTAGCCTGCTTGAGCTCAGGAGTTCCAGACCAGCCCGAGCAAGAGTGAGACCCCGTCAATAAAAATAGCCAGGTATTGTGATGGGCGCCCGTAGTCCCAGCTACTCAGGAGGCTGAAGCAAGAGGATTGATTGAGCCAAGAATTTGAGGTTGCTGTGAGCTATGATGATGCCACAGCATTCTACCCAGGGTGACAGAGTGGGACCATATCTCAAAAAATGACTACTACTACTAACAATAAAATATTTAGGTAGGTACTTTACAAAAGCTTTCCCACTTCCAGACCAGATGGTCCCTTTTCTTTCCTCAGATTTCCAATACCTCTCCCCACATCCTCACTCTCACCTGATAACATTGTTTTGTATTTCACTGAGACACATCAATCAGAAGAGGGTTTCCATAGTACCTGAATATATAATAAATAGCTTTGGATATATTATAAAGTGTTTCCAAACATTTCTATCCACCTGCACTGTGACTGTTCTGTCCGAGGCCCCATCAGCTTTTGATTGAATCCATTACAGCGGAGTCTATACCCAGAGGCCAGACTTATCTTGTTAAACCAGAAATTAGATCATATGACTCCTCTGCTCAAAACCCTTCGATGGCTCCTATCTCACTTCTGGAGGGGAAAAAAAAAAGGCCTGCATAAGACCCATGCAGCTCTCGGCCCTCATCTCTTGCTAACTGGTTCACTCTGCTCCAGACACACCGGCCTTGTAGTCCCTCCAAAATAGCAGGCAGGCGGCAGCCTTACAACCTTGAGCTTGCTGTTTCTTCTGTCTGGGGGGCTCTTTCACAGATAAAACTCCTTTCCAGTTAATAAGCAAAGAATTAGCTTCACAGTGCTGCTTTTCCTAACCACCCTTCTTTACCCTGCGCTCCCCTCCTCCTCATTCTGTTCTGTCTCTCTTTTCCCGTAGCACTTACACAATCTAACCCACTAGTTCCACGTGGGCTGTTTTGCGTGAGCTCGTGTATTCAGCACACGGAGCAGCATTGTACAGAGGTCTTCCAGGGGATACGTGTTGAACAAATGAAGGAAAGCGAATCACTACCCAAACCGTTGTGCTGTTTCTCTTCACAACACACCCAGATTTTTCCTTCCCAAAAGAATCTTAGCTAGCAGCAACACTCACTTGCGTTTTCTAATGTAAATCAATCATTGCAATGCTATTTCATCATGAAGGGTTTTAAATCTTCCTTCCATCTCTTCCAACTGGTTTTGGTACAACTCTTTGATGTTTTTCACTCATTTAAATACGAAGTGAAAAATATCTTACATTAGGAGTTTAATTATAAGGCACTAGTTTCACAAAAATCTGGCACTGCAGCTATCACGTGTCTGAACCGAATACAGGCTTCTTTCCAATCTTTAATTGTTTCTTTCCAATCCACTATGAAATATTTTTAATATCCACTTGGCCTGCAGTTTGAGTAACTCTCCAGATTGTTCAGCACAGCTTAATATATACTTCTGATTGTCTTACATTTACTATAAAACCAAAATTTAAAACTTGTGTAATACTTGATGTTCAAAGGCTATCTATAGGGAATTTTTAGTAATTTACTTTTTGTAAATTTTCTTTGTGACTTGTTCTTTCAATGCTTTCTGTTGCTTGAAAAAACATAATGCTGAGTTATTCCTTTTCTTTTTTTTTAAGAGATTATACTAACATTTTCTTTTTTTCTTTTTTGAGACAGAGTCTCACTGTATTGCCCTCAGTACAGTGCCGTGGCATCACAGCTCACAGCAACCTCAAACTCTTGGGTTAAGCGATTCTCTTGCCTCAGCCTCCCAAATAGCTGGGACTACAGGTGCCCGCCCCAACACCCGTCTATTTTTTTGTTGTTATTGTAGTTGTGATTGTTGTTTGGCAGGCCCAGGCCAGGTTTGAACCCTTCAGCCCTGATGTATGTGGCCAGCTCTCTAGCCGCTGAGCTACAGGCGTCAAGCCAACATTTTCTAACATTTATAAGGTACATTATTGTTTACCAAAAAGCTTCACATGAGTTATGTTAATCTCCAAAATAACTGTATAGAATAGGTATTATTGCCCCAGAAAAAAATCAACAGTTTGTCCAAAGTCATGTTTTCACAGTGTATTTAAGGTATGAATTTTAGACTCAAGACTTTTGCCACCTCACTGAATGAAATAATAAGGGAAAATTATTAGATCACATTTATCCCTTCTTTTGTGATTTGAATATTTTTTGGAATAACTTCATTTTATTCTAAATCTGAATTTTTTTTAATTATTATTTTTTAATTTTTTTTTATTAAATCATAGCTATGTACGTTAATGCAATCATGGGGTACAATGTGCTGGTTTTATATACAATCAAATATTTTCATCAAACTGGTTAACATAGCCTTCATGGCATTTTCTTAGTTATTGTGTTAAGACCTTTATATTCTGCATTCGGTAAGTTTCACCTGTATCCTTCTAAGATGCACCGTAGTAAATCTGAATTTCTTTTTTTTTTTTTTTGAAAGAGAGCCTCAATCTGTCACCCTGGATAGAGTGCTGTGACATCACAGCTCACAGCAACCTCCAACTCCTGGGCTCAAGCGAGTCTCTTGCCTCCGCCTCCCAAGTCGCTGGGACTACAGGCGCCCGCCACAATGCCTGGCCATTTTTTTTTTTTTTTTTTTTTTTTGGTTACAGCCGTCATTGTTGATTGGGGGGCCCAGGCTGGATTTGAACCCGCCAGCTCAGGTGTACATGGCTGGCGCCTTAGTCTGCTGAGCCACAGGCGCCGAGCCTAAATCTGAATTTCTTAAATGCCACTTTTCACATGGGTAATTTCAAAAGTAATAAGGTACCTCTGCCCAGACACAACTTAATAAAAGGGGAAAAAAATCCTATCCCCTCCTTCCTCATTTGTAATTGGACAAATCAACCTGCTCTTTGGACCACAGCACCCTAGACACAGAGTGGCCATAAAGTTCACATGCAATTTTAAATAGTTTAACATAGTAAATTGCACACAAACTTTATGTCCACCCTGTATTTGCATGCTTTTTATTTAATCCACGGTTATAACCCATGATCAAATGACATCCGTGATTCTCTACCCCAGTGTTTAACGATTTCAACATACCTCTTCCTGTAGAATACGAATCTTAAGAATCAGAGCCCGGTTTTCTATCTCCTAATTCATTGTGAGAAAAATAACGAAAAAGTATTTAAGACATTTATGAAAATACCTCCAAAGCTATTGGCATTCTTTCCGTTTACTAACTTTAACAGTGACACACATCATATCACGAATGAGCCTAACCTGAAAATATTTTCAGTGGGGGGGTCACTCTCGGCCTTGCAGTTTTCTGGGGATCTGTGAGAAGTTTCTCCTCTCCTTGACTCAATGTCACTATACTAGTTACGAAGGAAAAGATGAAAACCAAAAGAGGAACAATCTGGCTTCTTTCCTGGCTACTTTGCCGTTCATTTATCCATTTATAACAGGTACTTGAAAGCTCAGCTTTTTCAGTAGCATTTTGAAACAGAGTCCTAGGCTCTGTGCCCATAGCACAGTGGTCATGGGCGCCGGCCCCATGCACTGAGGGTGGCGGGTTCGAACCTAGCCCGAGCCTGCTAAACAACAGTGACAACTGCTATAAAAAAATAGCTGGGCATTGTGGCAGGCGCCTGTAGTCCCAGCTACTTGGGAGGCTGAAGCAAGAGAATTGCTTAAGCCCAAGAGTTTGAGGTTGCTTTGAGCTGTGATGCCACGGCACTCTACCACGGGTGACACAGTTCGACTGTCTCCAAAAGAAAAATAAAAAAAAAAATCAGAGTTCTAGCTTTCTAACTGAAGTGGTAGATATTCTTGGATTCAATATCACCACAACATCTGAACATCAAAAACTATTTTATAATGAATAGCCTCAAATTCAGAACCATGAGAATAAAAATATGTTCTAGGATGTGTGCCAAAATGGTAACAGTAAGAATTTTGTAGAATTATTTTCTTTGCTAATATGCATTGTCTTATTTTTATAAACAGGTATTACTTTTCTTATATAAAAATCAAAGGAAAAACATCCCAGTTTAGGATTTCACTGACATTAGACAAACGCACATATATGTACCCCTATGTACTTAAAATCAGAATATAGGAGTTTGATTCTAGCTCTACCAATTTTATTTCTTTTCATTTTTATTTATTTATTTATTTAAGATAGAGCCTCAAGCTGTTGCCCTGGGTAGAGTGCTGTGGCATCACAGCTCACAGCAATCTCCAATTCCTGGGCTCAAGTGATTCTCCTGCCTCCGCCTCCCAAGTAGCTGGGACTACAGGCGTCTGCCACAACACTCAGATATTTTTTGTTGCAGCCATCATTGTGTTTGGTGGCCCTGGGCTGGATTTGAACCTGTCAGCTGAGGTGTATGTGGCTGGTGCCTTGGCCGCTTGAGCTACCGATGCCATCTAGCTCTACTAATTTTAAAATATTGACAGATAAATTACATTGTCTGTTTTCATCATGTACAACACTATGTTTTGAAGTACATACCCAATGAGATGGTTCATTTGGCTCTACTCTTTACTAGACAATTGACTGATTAAAACATCTCTAGACTTGATCGCTGTATGAACATTTTTTTCAAATACATGAAGATGTGGCAACTTCTGTTCCTCCCTCAGAATTTCTATGGCTCCCAGTGAGACAAAACATTAAAAATCCTTTTGAAATGATAAAACACCATAAAATGTAAGTGGCAAGGATTACACGTCTAGGGCTGTACACTTTGATCAGTAGCAGTTAACCTTTTAATGTCACAAGAAAAAGGGACTGAAGACCTTACCTGTGTCATCTAGGTAGGTGGTATCATCATCATTTTTTAAATATTTATTTTTACTTTTTATGTTTATTTTTTAATCTCAGATTAGCAACGTATAAATAATTAGGTCACATTGTTTGCATTTCTAAGGTAAAGTTCAAATTTCAGGGGTTAACAACAACTACCTCATCTCCATTTGATCTAGGAGGATATAGAGTCTCAGAGTGGGTCCCTGGCAGGCCTAAAGACACAACGCCCTTGGAGGGAGGATGGGAATGCAGGTGGTGTGGGCTCTTGATCTGGTCTCTAATGTCCGTGAATGCAGGCCGTGTGGGCTCTTGATCTGGTCTCTAATGTCCGTGAATGCAGGCCGTGTGAGCTCCTGATCTGGTCTCTACGTGTCCTCTAGTTAGAAGCTCCTCAGTGGTCCTCTGCTGAATCTTTCCTATGATGCACCCATAGAGACTTGCAGGACCAGAGCACCTGATGTTTGGGTCTGATCCCCACATTTTATTATTGAGGCAAGAGCTAAGCTAAACAAAGCTGTTTGGTTGTGGGAGGCCACAGGTGACTGAAACAAGCCTAAAACCAAGCCTCCGAATGACTTATAGACTCTGAAAACAGCTTTCCAAATGATATTTAGAAACAAATTAGCCTGAATAACTTTGAGTTGTCCCTCACCATAGTGGATACTGCTAGAATTTATCAGAGCTCTGAAGACTACTCCTAAGGCTCTAGATAACAGTTGAACATTCTCAGTAAAATGGTCCCCTCTTTGGTGTTTGAGTTCAAGCTTAGTCTAAATGACTGGCTCTGAAGTTACAAGCCTGTGTTCATTCAGTGTAAGGAACGATGTATGGAGCTTCTCAGGCAACCAGTAAGTACCGAGAGAAATTGGTTTATTTTTTAATATAAGAGAAATATGAACATGTGACAGAGAAAAAAATGTTTAATTCAAGTATTAGTATCAGGTACTTATGAATTCACCTACCAATTTCAGGAGGCATTCCAAAGATTTTTCTAGATCTTCACAAACCATTGTGAACATGACTGAGAAATTTCTAAAGAATTTTAATCTTGATTCAAAAGGAAAGCAGACTTTTTTAAAATCCTACCTGCCTTTACACATCTAAGGTTTTATTAATTGATTTACCAGCCTATGGATCCGAGTTTTGCCCCCACATAAGCCCTCTTGCATGTCAGTTATATAAAGTATATGCCAATGTCAAAGTCTTTGGATGACTTACTAATTGTTTGTTCTGGGCTATCGTCATGGCCTTCTGCTCTTCTGAAGCATTCACACTAAGTTTCAGTTCCTCCAGTTCTTCTTTTAACAGATTCGTTCTCATAATAGCCTGGTGGGCACTGTGGGAGTAGGGGAGGGGGGAAGGCCATGAGCAAAACCTCAAATATAACCGTCAAAGGCACTAAGTAAAGACGAGGACTATTTTTGGACTCCAGTTGAAAAACCACGAAAGGCTTAAGCCAGATGCCCACAATCATAAAAATATACCCATGATCTTTCACAGTCCTTGGAAAGGGAAGAATTTGTAGGCAATTGGAAGGAAATTTGGGGTTGGAGAAGGGAAAAATCAACAAATATATTCCTAAAGCTGAAGATGTGGAGGGTTCCTTTGAAATCCATCATTGGCTGAATCACGTAGCTCTTTCCTCCTACTAAAAAGATATAGAATTAGTTCATAACAGTTAATATTGGTTAATGCCATTCCACAGATATTTATTGAGTGATACCACATTCCAGGTGTGTACTCTGCATGGAGGCGATAAGGGTAAGACAACAGAGACAAGGTCTTTGCCTTCGCAGAGCTTACAGAGTACGGAGGGAGATGACCACTAAAATAATTGCCAGCAGTCTTTATGTGATATAGTCTATAAAGAAGTTTATTGTAGCATTATTTATAATAACAGAGCATTGGAAACAACGTAAATGTCCATCAACAAATTGATTAAATGAATTATGCTAATCCTTATCATGGAATTACCTATTTCTCTTGCCGCCTAGATTATAAACTGCTCTCTGAGGACTGCAAAGAAGATAACAATTTTTTCATTATTAAGAAATGACATTGAGCATTTGATAAATACTTACTGAGTTCTAACTGTGTGTCAGGCTTCGTACTAGGCATTGAAAAGGCAAAAGTGACCCAAGTGAGAGAATGCCATTTATCTGCCTGGAGTTTAGACTCTAGTGGAGCACAGAGATAATCGTTACAATACAGTATGCTGAGAACCAGAAGAAACAAAGGTTTCTGGCTTGTAGACAACTGAAAGGAGGTTAGTATTACTCTATGGTAGATGACCTGCTAAACACGAGGGCAACGAAAATGAATAAGACATAATTCCTCCCGTCCACGAGCTCACAGTTAATATGAGAGACCAATTATACGACAGCAGGGTCACTGCGCAGTATTAGAAAAGTACTGTGATAGCTCAAAGGAGACCGAGGCGCTTCGTGAAGGATGAGGGGAAGGAGAAAAGAGGATGGTGCATGGTTTACTTTTGTAGTTAATGACACTCTGGTTGCCAATCCACATTCTCCAGGCTTTCTGTCCATTTTGTCATGTACTCAATTCCTTTCTAATACAGTATCTCTCTCTCTTTTTTTTTTTTTTCTTGAGACAGAGCCTCAAGCTGTCACCCTGGATAGAGTGCTGTGGCATCATAGCTCACTGCAACCTCCAATTCCTGGGCTCAAGCGAGTCTCCTGCCTCCGCCTCCCAAGTAGCTGGGACTATAGGCGCCCGCCACAACGCCTGGCCATTTTTTGGTTGCAGCTGTCATTGTTGCTTGGCAGGCCCAGGCTGGATTTGAACCCGCCAGCTCAGGTGTATGTGGCTGGTGCCTTAGCCTGTTGAGCCACAGGCGCCGAGCCTCTAATACAGTATCTCTTGATAGGCCAAATTAACCAGAATCAGTTTCAAGGGCTTGCAAACAAAAATTCTGCCCAGCACATTCACCCAAAGCAGTTTTGTTAAAGAAACTTTGAATTATGGCAATTAAATAATAAATAAGCTAGTCGTGGAATGGCGAGAACTTGAAAGAAGCATTTTTGATTATAAGATAGGTTTAGACGCTAGACTGGACAAGGCCAAAATTTTTTGAGGGTGAGAATGCTTTAGGTGAAACCTATGTCCACTCCAAACTAGGGCACAAATGTTCACGGCAGCATTATTCATGACAGCCAAAAGCACGGACGCAGCCAAAAAGTAGATACAACCCAAATGTCCATATTTATTCAGCCATAAAAAGAAATGAGGTGGGTGGTGCCCATGGCTCAAAGGAGTAGGGCGCTGGCCCCATATACCGGAGGTTATGGGTTCAAACCCAGCCCTGGCCAAAAACTGCAAAAAAAAAAACAAAAGAAAGAAGGTAGTAATACTTACTACAACATGAATCATTTAAAAACATTGCGCTAAGTGAAATAAGGCAGACACAAAAGGCCACATATTACAGAATCCCACATTTATGAAATGCCTGGAATAGGTTGATCTATAGAAACAGAAAGTGGAGTATGGTTGCCAGGGCCTGGGGGTGGGAATAGGAGACAGAGTGGCTGCTCGTAGGGATGAGGTTTCTTTCTGGAGGGATGAAAATGTTCTGAAATTGGATAATGATGATGATGATTTTATGGCCCTGAGAATATACTTAAAAACACTGAATGGCAGAATTTAAAAGAATGAATTTTTGCCATGTGAATATCTCAATTAAAAAAAACATTTAAAAGAGAATTGAAAGCTCCCAGCACGCAGTGCCCCACCATGGCTCACCTTTTAATCTGAAGGCGCAATTCTGCACAGTTCTCTGATAACTGGCTATTAGTTTCTTCCAAAGTTTCTAATGCCAACTTTATCTTATTATTTTCCTCTTCCAATTTCTGCCTGTTGAAATGGAGGTCTGCTATACAGGCAATCAAATCGGACACCTCTCTGCAGGTGAGAGAATGAATGAGAATAATCTTCAACATCCCCAATCCCTTCTAATCAAAAGAAGGCATAGGGTTAAGCCCAAAGAAGCTTAAATATTCTCGTGAGATTTTTCTACTTTACCCTCATCTGTCATCATAAACATAAATCATTTCTACAATAAACATTTATGCAAACATGTATTACAACAGCAAAGATTTTTTTTTTTCCAAAATGGCCAGGTCCTTATCATTTGCCAGGTATGACATCAACTTCCACAATCTTTGTTTATTCCTGTCCACTTCACTCACAATATTTGCCTCCTTCTACACTGAAGACTTCCTATGTCTGCCTGGAGTATGAGAGATCCTGAAATGAATGAACACAACACTCTTTGAGTCAAGGGATCTTGGCAAATTTCACTAGGCCTTTAGGGAATAACCCCTGGAGTCTCCTGTCTGTAACCGTGGCTCATGATTCAGTACTCATTATTCCTGATGCTTTGTATGACTTGTTTATCACTGTGAGCATCACTCTGGTTCTGACACTCGTTCATGAAACTGCTGAGTGTCTGGAATATGTATTTTGTGACATCTTGGGGCCCCTTTTCTGTGTTACTAACTTATCCAAGTGTTTAGCCCACATTGGGAAAATGTGAAGAGGCAAAGATAAAATAAGGGAAAAGCAGATACCTCTCTTTAACATTGAAGACTTACAAATTACCAGGCACGGTGCCTCACGCCTATAACTGTAGCACTTGGGAGGCTGAGGCAGGCAGATTATTTGAGCTCAGGAGTTTGAGGACAGCCTGAGCATGAGCAAAACTCTGTCTCTACTGAAAATAGAAAAACTAGCTGGACATGGTGGATACCTGTAGTCCCAGCTACTTGGGAGGCTAAGACAAGAGGATCACTTGAGCACAAGAGTTTGAGGTTGCTATGAGCTGTGATTCCACAGCACTCTATCCAGGGTAACAATGTGAGACTCAAAACTACAAATTTAGTGGAAAACAGCTTGTCTTATTTATGCCTATAAGGTTCTCCTAAAGAAGTACTTTAAAATCATCTCCAAAAGAACTTGAGGTCAATATCATAACCCTACTTCAACCAGAACTCGTTTTCTATAGAAAACACCTGCAGTCAATGAAAAAGGTCTTGTAAGAGAGCTAATGATTTGGGATTACTAGTTTCTATAAGAATTTGTGTTCCAGCTCGGCATCTATAGCTCAGTGGTTGGGGCACCAGCCACATACCCAGGGGCTGGCGGGTTCAAATCCAGCCCTGGCCTGCTAAACAACGACAACTACAACCAAAAACAGCTGGGCATTGTGGCAGGGACCTGTAGTCCCAGTTACTTGGGAGGCTGAGGCAAGAGAATCACTTAAGCCCAAGAGTTTGAGGTTGCTGTGAGCCGTGACACGAGGGCACTCTTACCTAGGGCAACATAGTGAGACTCTGTCTCAAAAAAAAAAAAAGAAGTTGTATTCCAAGTGAAACTGCTTCTAATGCAGATGGCATAGAATAGCCAAGAAGTTAAAATCAATTACGTTAGTTCTACCACAAAAAGGAAAAAGAGCTAAGTGACTTTTTCATAACCGAATTACACAGATTTGTGAAATAAACAAAAATAAGGAAAGTTGAGATACTTGAGGAACAGTCAAAGTAAGGACACTTACAAGACTCCTTTAGATGGGTCTCCGCCCAAAGCCTCGAAGCTCCTTGCCGTAGAATCTGTCATACCTGTGGTCATCTTAACTGAAACACACACAACAGTGTTATGAACAAGTGCTTTCTCCAAACCCTAAGAAAGTGGCAGAACAATCCTGAAGAAACATTTACTTGCTCCACTTGATTTTATGCTGTCCGGTTGTTCAAAGACAGAATCATCAATGCTGCTGCTCAATCTCCTGCTCATTCCTTCCCTGTAGCCAAAAACAAAATAAAACAAAAGCTTGAGCTAGCAATCTTTGCCAGACCAGACCTTGGTCTCTACTAAAAATAGAAAAATTAGCCAGAAGTGATGGGAGGAGACTGTGGTCCCAGCTACTCAGGAGGCTGAGGCAGGAGGATCGCTGGAGCCCAGGAGTCTGAGGTTGCTGTGAGCTATGCTGATACGACTGCACTCTAGCCTGGGCAACAGAGTGAGACTCTGTCTCCAAACAAACAAAAAACCATCATGTGAAGATAATCATTTTGGCATATATTCTTCCCAACTTTTTCCTTGACAAAAACAGTTAAATTACATATAGAGAACTATTTATTTGAAATCAGTACATATGATCATTTATCTAATTATTATTGTGAATGACTTTTGAGGATGCCAGTGTATGGAAGTACTATAATTTAATTGTCCAACTGTCTATTTTTATACATTTAGGTTGCTTCTATTTTTCACTATCAGAATCTACTTTCTACATACACATTAGAACATATAATTATTTTTCTTGAAGTTACATTGTTGTCCAAAGAGATTGCATATTTTTAAAGATTTGATACAATTCTTAAATTACTTTTTTTTTTTTTTTGAGACAGAGCCTCAACCTGTCACCCTCGATAGAGTGCCCGTGGCATCACTGCTCACAGCAATCTCCAATTCCTGGGCTCAAGCGAGTCTTCTGCCTCCGCCTCCCAAGTAGCTGGGACTACAGGTGCCTGCCACAACGCCCGGCCATTTTTTTTTTGGTTGCAGCCGTCATTGTTGTTTGGTGGGCCAGGGCTGGATTTGAACCCGCCAGCTCAAGTGTACGTGGCTGGTGCCTTAATCCGTTGAGCCACAGGCACCGAGCCCTTAAATTACTTTTTAAAAAACTATGCCAACTTGGCTTGGTGCCTATAGCTCAGCAGCTAAGGCACTGGCCACATACACTGGGGCTGGCAGATTCAAACCCAGCCTGGGCCTGCCAAACAACAATGACAACTACAAAAAAAAAAATAGCCAGGTGTTCTGGCAGGCGCCTATAGTCCCAGCTACTTGGGAAGCTGAGGCAAGAGAATCGCTTGAGCCCTTAAGAGTTTGAGGTTGCTGTGAGCTGTTATGCTACAGCACTCTACCAAGGGCAACATAGTGAGACTCTATCTCAAAAAAAAAACAAAACAAAAACTATGCCTCGATATGTAAGAGGGCTTGTTTCTCCATCCTTTCCCCCACCACAACATGTAGTCATTCTTTTTTTTTTACGGTTTTTGGCCAGGGCTGGGTTTGAACTCGCCACCCCGCCACCTCCGGCATATGAGGCTGGCGCCCAACTCCTTTGAGCAACAGGAGCTGCCCCATACAGTCATTCTTTTAAATCTCTGTTAGACTCATGGGAAAAAAGGACACATTCTCTTTATTTGCATTTTTCAATTACTAATAAGATTTTTTTTTTATAATTATCTTGCCTTCATGATTAAACTTTGTATGGCAAACACCATTTCAGCCGTATTTTCTTTCTTTCTTTTTGACACAGAGTCTTACTCTGTCACCCTGGGTTGAGTGCAGTGGCATCATAGCTCACAGCAACCTCAAACTCCTGGGTTCAAGTGATCCTCTTGCCTCAATTTTTCATTTTTTAGTAGAGATGGGGTCTCACTCCTGCTCAAGCTGGTTTCAAATTTTTGAGCTCAATCAAACCACCACCTTGACCTCCCAGACTGCTAGGATTACAGGCATGAGCTACCACGCCAGGCCTTCAGCTGTATCTTCTTAGTCATCCATACACACTACCCTGCCAGAAATCTAACAAGTTTTTTCATCCTTTGGGCTTGATATTTTCTTTAAGCAAATCTCTAGGATGTGGTGGTTGAGTAGGAGGCAGGAATTAGGTTTCCTATGAAAGAAGGTACATGTCTCCGCTATCTGCCAGGGACCGTGCATGCCATTCTTTACCCCATTACATTATCTTTTCTTTTTCTCCTTAGCTTTCCTATATTCCAGGCTTCCAAACTACATTCACTGACTAGCCCCACTGCCTTTAAAGGGGCGCTTTCTTGAATTTAAATATATTTGCAGGTTTCATTGTCAATATGAGTAATTCATTTGACCATAATGCCAGCTCAGTTCTTTGTGAGAACATAATAATACATGCTTCCAGGCTGGATGCGGTGGCTCACGCCTGTAATCCCAGCACTGAGGCTGAGGCGGGTGGATTGCCTGAGCCCATGAGTTCAAGATCAGCCTGAGCAAGAGGGAGACCTCGTCTCTAAAACATAGCCAAATGTCGTGGCGGGCACCTGGAGTCCCAGTTACCTGGGAAGCTGAGGCAAGAGAATTGCTTGAACCGAAGAGTTTGAGGTTACCATGAGCTAAGATACCAAGGGTGACCTAGTGAGACTGTCTCAAAAAAAAAAAAACAAAAACAAAGAAATGAATGTTATCAGAATTAACATATTAGAGCAGTGGTTCTTAAAGTGTGTCTACTCCCTTCTAACAGCATTACTGGGAAACATAAGAATGCAAATCACCGGGCTTCACCCCAAATCCACTGAATCTGTGTGGCAGGGCCCAGCAAGCAGGTTCAACATCATTCAGGCGCTGCTAATGAAGGCTAATTGCAGCATGCCCACCACAAGGAACAGTGAGTCACATTAGTCATAATCCAATTACACACTGAACCTTAAGTGCACCCCACTAGCCCTCTGAGTACCATTTGTTTCTACAGGAAGCCATCCATTCTTTCATGATGGCCTGGAAAGTTCCCAGATCCACGTTGGGGTCTCTCTTCTCAGGATCAAGCACATTCCACAGCTCCTCAAGGCCACTGTCTTCCGAGTCTTGGCTGCTTGTTTGTCTCAGATAATTCATTATTTTGGCCACTCCTACCGAATCTTAGGAAGCAGAAAGGGAAATTAGTTTTCAAGGATGTCAAAAATCTGCCTTTCTCTAAAGATACAAATTGCTGTAATTAGCCTGCAGTAGCAGCACTTGAGTGATGTCTTCTCTAGGGAGAAGCCTGGTAATTTGCATTCTCACAGGGTTCCCAGTAATGCTGATAGTAGGGAATGGACACACTTTGAAAACCAATCTTACCTTCATACCTTACCTTCCAGCCTTTCCTTCTTTTGCCAGAGTCTCACACTCTGTTGTCCCGTGTAGAGTGTGTGGCATCATAGCTCCCAGCAACCTCAAACTCTTAGACTCAAGTGATCCTCTTGCCTCAACCTCCTGAGTAGCTGAGACTACAGGTGCCCACAACACCTGGCTAGTTTTCTATTTTTAGTAGAGACAGGGTCTTGCTTTTGCTCTGGCTGGTCTCAAACTCCTGAGATCAAGCAATCCACCTGCCTTGGCCTCCCAGAGTGCTAGGGTTATAGGTGTGAGCCACTGTGCCTCCCCCCCCCAAGATATACCTTTAACAAGTGAGGTCCAAGAATTAAGGACCAGAGTCCTTAACTCTTTTATGTCTCCTGGCTCCTAGAAACATGCCATGTAACCCTCACAGTCTTGTCAAGCTGGCATGGTATATCAGACCACTGGCCTTGAGCTAGAATCTAATGGACCTAGTGTCGACTCTTGGCTCTGATGATTACCCGCTGTGTGGCTTTGGGAAAAAAAAAATCTGAGTCTCAGGGTGGCGCCAGCCCCATATACTGAAGGTGGCGTGTTCAAACCCAGCCTCGGCTGAACTGCAAAACAAACAAACAAAAATAGCCAGGCATTGTGGCAGGCGCCTGTAGTCCCAGCTACTCAGGAGGCTTAGGCAAGAGAACTGCCTAAGCCCAGGAGTTGGAGGTTGCTGTGAGCTGTGTGACGCCACGGCACTCTACTGAGGGCGATAAAGTGAGACTCTGTGTCTACAAAAAAAAAAAATCTGAGCCTCAGTTTCTTTGTAAGATGTGAATGGTGACATCTATCATATAGAGTTATTGTGAGGTTTAAATATCTATCTATATAATCAATAATTACTTATTGGACGTGACCAAAATGAAACTTTATTTTTTTCTCATTCTTTTCTTATGAAGCATTTCGTGAAGGAAGTTTTTCTTTGGGTCTAGATTTCAGTCTCAAGTAAAAACTTTGACCCTTGTTTTGCAGGGAGGAGTGGGAGTCCATTCTTAGACACAATCAGTCCTTCAATCACATCCAGAAATTAAAATCATCTAAACTATGTTAGTAATCGACATACTCTTTAAAAATAGGCCTTCTCGGCCAGGCACAGCAGCTCTTACCTGTAATCTTAGCACTCTGGGTGGCCAAGGCAGGTGGACTGCTTGAAATCAGGAGTTTGTGTCCAACCTGAGCAAGTGCGAGACCCTGTGTCTACTAAAAATAGAACAACTAGCCAGGAGTTGTGGCAAGTGCCTATAGTCCTTGCTAGTTGGGAGGCTGAAGCAAGCAAATATCTTGAGCCCAAGAGACTGAAGTTCCTGTGAGCTATGATGATACCACATTACCCAGGATGACAGAGTAAGACTCTGCCTCAAAATTTTTTTTTAATTTAATTAATTCAATTTAGATAACACTTATCTTTTACTCCCATGTTGGGCTAGTTGCTTGCCAGGAGGAGGGAAAAATAAGTAGAAAGTTGATAGGATTGATACAAGAGCTAAGGGTTTTCTCTTGAAAAGTAAGGACAGACCATGATACAAAAAATTTTTTTTAAAGTGTCATAACTGGGCAGCGCCTGTGGCTCAAAGGAGTAGGGTGCCAGCCCCACATCCCCGGAGGTGGTGGGTTCAAACCCAGGCCTGGTCAAAAACTGCAAAAAAAAAAAAGTGTCATAACTAGGAAGAGGAGATAATTGTAAAGGAGACTGAATAACTTTAAAGGGAATATTAAGGTAATATAGCATGTCATTTAGCTGTGATAGTAAGAATTGGAAAGAGAAATAAAATTACTAATAAAATTATTTAGAAAGGCTATTCTTCATTTGTAAAACTGTGAAAACCAATAAGAATATAACTCATTTCCTCCACAAAAAACTCTAACCCTCTATCAGATACTTTCAAACTAGAAAGGTCTTCTGTGATGGTTAATTTGTGTCTCAACTTGACTGAGCCATGGGGTGCGTGGATATGTGGTCAAACATATTGACAGAGGAAATTGTATAAAGATACTAGCAAATCACTAACAATGGTTACTCAGGGAAATGGGATTACTGAAAAATGTTTTTTTCCTCTTCTTTCTGCTTAGCAATAATTCTATTACAATGAGTGTGAATCATTTACATACTAAAAATTGCTTGTGGAAATTTTTAAAAGGACACGTCTCCAAAAAATATAGAAGTGAAAAATCCAAAATTAACTAAAAATTTTGAGTTAAACTTGTGTAGTGGTTTTATAGATTTTAAAAATATACTTCTTAATGCGGGAAACACCTGACAAGTAGTTCCAATCAATAATTAGAACTGGGCGGCGCCTATGGCTCAGTGAGTAGGGTGCCAGCCTCACATGCTGGAGGCAGTGGGTTCAAACCCAGCCCTGGCCAAAAACTGAAAAAAATAAATAAATAAAAATAAATAAATACAGTTTAAAAAAATAATTAGAACTGATAAGTCAGCTGCTAAACTCAATAAAATCATTCAAGTCACTGTTAAAATATGCAAAATAGGCACAAAGAATTTATAAAGAAATAACTAAGATCTAAACCACCAACCTCTTCCCCAAATTAGGTTGCATCCACATGTGTATACACAGATACAGAGACATCCCCTATCCCTGAACGATTTCCCTTTCTCTCCCAATATAAAGAATAGATGATTTGGTTAGTACCACCAAACAATGAAAAGCAGATCGTTTTCAACATACCTTTGAGTTTTGTGTCACATGCATTAAAAATACTTGTGAGCACCTCTTCTTCATAGGCCCTGCTGAAGCTGTCTGTTGTACCTTCTTTGCCATCACTGGCTCCTTGTTGCCATCCTATTAGAAATAAGTTTGCAAATCCAGATGCTTTTCTGCGCCACAATAATTGATTTCTTTTCTGTTGCTGTTTTAACTTTAACAAAGAAAATCTATTTGAATAGTCACCCACAATACTGGTCTCTTCACTTAAATTGACCAACAAGTAAACATAGTCTTAAAAGGCCTATTATTCAGTTTTTCTTTTACAAGTTCTTGAGGTTTTTTTGAGACAGAGTTTTCCTCTGCTGCCCTAACTAGAGTGTAGTAGCATCATCATAGCTCACAGCAGCCTCAAACTCCTAGGCTTATGTGGTCCTTCCTCTTCAGCCTCCTGAGTAGCTGCGACTACAGGCATGCAGCATCATGCCTGGCTAATTTTTTCTCTTTCTTTTTGTAGAGAGAGGGTTTCGCTCTTGTTCAGGCTATTCTTGAACTCCTGGCCTGAAGTGATTCTCCCACCTCAGCCTTTCAGAGTACAAGGATTACAGGCATGAGCCACCTCACCTTTGTAAGTTGTGCCATTTTACATTGTTTTATTTTTCAGTGGCTATTACGCATGGAACTCGTATAGTCTTCTAAGTAGAGTTCCCCACATTTCATTTGGCCTACAAAATTCACATGCTTCCCTGGCCTATGTCCTTGACTTCTGCAACGGAAGCCACATTTCATTACATGTTTGTTTGACTCTTATACAAAGGAATGCTAAAATGATCGTTTTGGCAATACAACTGAGAACTATAGGAATTTTAACTCTCCTGAATCTACATATTCCCATTGTGACATTCTAATTTGGGCTGACAAAATTTGTTTTCTGGTCAGTAGAGAAATACCACATGATTATAATAATAAATACGATCCAGAATTTCTATCAAGTTTTTAATTGGAAGCATCAAAAATACTTATATTATACATATAAGATTTTCTTTTAAGAAGGGCAGAGAAAGGAAACAAATATGCTTAAAACAGAAAGAGAAAGATGGATGCCTTCATCCAAATGTTGGTAACGTGGATTTGTATTTTAGTTCAGGTATTTTAAATGCAGAAATGAGATATACTTATTGCTCTACTGGAAGAACAAACATTAAAAAGTGAACACTTACCATCTTCATTCAGAGATAATTTCTTTACCACTGAATCCCGAGGATCAGAACATTCAGAGTTTTGACCATAGTTGAAATTAAAGTCAAGAGCGGAGCCACCAGAATCATTTTCTCTACGATAGTTATTCAAATCCTTGTTAGAGAAGAACCCTCCTTTCCTGATTTGTGCCATCAAAGGTGTGTAATTCTTCTTGCTCTCTGACCTTGACTTTGAGACGTTCTCAGAACTTGTGAAAACAACAGGGTATGTCTCAGTCTCAAGGGAGCAGAGGTGAGGAATGGACGGGAGTCTTGGAGATAGTGATTGAGGAGATGAAATGGAGGTGCCAACCTTCCCAGAACTTGACAAATGAGAGTCGGGCATAGGAATGTGAGCAGCCGCCATTTTCCTCAGTACCTCTTCAAAATTTTTCTTGGCATTGGCTTGTGGACTATCAAAACTGCTGCACTGGTATTTGATTATTTGTTGGATTGGATTTGAAATTGCTTCTCTCCTTTGGATGGCTCTGATTTTTCTACAAATGCTTTCCACTGGGTTATGCCGCTTCTCAGGTGCCTTCCCTGCCGAGGCCATTGTTGACTTTGCTGCAATTATACAGTTGAAGCGGCTGAGGTCCGTGCAAAAGCAGATGCATATGTAAATGTTAACATTGTCCTAGCAATAATTTAGCAACTGGAAATTTATTCCTGAATCAACTCTGGAGGGGTCAAGACCAGATCTTCAATTGTTTTAAACTTTCCATGCATTTAACTTTGGCACTCAAATTTCTAGAAAAGGATAGTTAACCAATATAAAAGATATATACGTTCCAGGTGTAGTGTTAAGCTCTTTATACCCATCAACTTTCATTCATTCCCAAAGAATAAGGGATAAACCCAAAGTCACCCCAAGTAAGCGCCAGCACCCAGACTCAAACAAATCCAGGCAGTCCAGCTGTAGAAGCTACACTCTTTTTGAAATAGTCCCACTCTGTTGCCTGAGGACAGTGTGCTGTGGCATCAGTCTAGCTCACAGTAACCTCAAACTCCCAGGTTCACACAATCCTCCTGTCTCAACCACCAAGTAACTGGAACTACAGGTACCTGCCACAAAACCCAACTAATTTTCTACTTTTAGTAGAGATGGAATCTTGCTCAGGCTAGTCTCCAACTCCTGAGCTCAAGAGATCCTCCCACCTTGACCTCTCAGTGTTAGGATTACAGGCATGAGCCACCAAGTCCAGCCCCAGAAGCTACACTCCATGTTGCTTTTCACTCATAATAACATGTCAAATATGATGGTGCTAACAGCTCCCATATGAGTGTCTACCATTGAAACTGCTCTGGTTCTCGTGCATTGAAAATTTACCAAATATGCACGATATTAGGTGATTTACTTACATTATGTCTAAATTTCACACAAACCCTATCAGATATGCAGAAATGTTTCCTTGTTTACAGATAAGGAAAATGGAGACCCAAAGAGGCAAAGTAATGTGCTATTGGTCACAACTCTAAGATGACTCCAGCATGATTTTATTGCACAGCAGGATATATGCCTTAAAAAAAAAAAAAAAAAAAGCATGGCTCGGCGCCTGTGGCTCAACGGGCTAAGACGCCAGCCATGTACACCTGAGCTGGCAGGTTTGAATCCAGCCCAGGTCCGCCAAACAACAACGACGGCTGCAACCAAAAAATGGCCGGACGTTGTGGCGGGCGCCTGTAGTCCCAGCTACTTGGGAGGCAGAGGCAGGAGACTCGCTTGAGCCCAGGAATTGGAGCTGTGATGCCCCAGCACTCTATCCAGAGTGACAGATTGAGGCTCTGTCTCAAAAAAAAAAAAGCATGATCGGGTGGCTCAAAGGAGCAGGGCACCAGCCCCATATGCTGGAGGTGGCAGGTTCAAACCCAGCCCCAGCCAAAAACTGCAAAAAAAAAAAAAAAAAGAGAGAGAGAGAAGCATGATTTCACTTCTTATATGACAGTAATTACAAAATCTGAAAATAGGCAGCACCTGTAGCTCAGTTGGCAAGGGAGCCAGCCACATACACCTAGAGTGGTGGGTTCAAACCCAGCCTGGGTCTGCTAAGCAATAATGACAACTACAACCAAAAAGTAGCCTGGCATTGTGGCTGGTGCCTGTTGTCCCAGCTGCTCAGGAGGCCAAGAGTTGGAGGTTGCTGTGAGCTGTGATGCCATAGCACTTTACCCAGGGCAACAGCTTGAGACTCTGTCTCAAAAAAAAAAAACAGAAAGAAAATCAGAAAATAAATCCAATACTTGCCGGGTGCAGCACCTCACTCCTGTAATCCCAGCACTGTGGGAGGCTGAGGAGGGAGAATTTCTTGAGCTCAGGAGTTCCAGAATCGCCTGAGTGAGAATGAGACCCCATTCATGAAAAAAATGGAAAAACCCAGCCAGGCACTGGAGCAAACACCTGTAATCCCAGCGGCTTCTGGAGGCTGAGGCAGCCGGAAGCCCACAGCCCGAGTCTGAGGTTGCAGTGAGCTATGACGCCATTGCACTCTGCTCAGGGCATAGGGTCGGACTCTGTCTCAACAACAAAAAAATAAAAAATAAATAAATCTAATACTTTGCCTAAACTAGTAAAATTTAAAATGATAGTCTAGGCAAAGTGTTACACTCATTTGATAGTTATGAAAATATTAGTTTTGAAAGTTATGATCTTTAGGACCTTAACAAAAATTTCCATATTTTTAAAAATTTGGTAATAACAAAAAGTATGGGAATTTTAAAAGCTATTTTTGAAAGGGGTCCCTAGGAAGACTGGGAAGAAGATGATCTGGCTTTGGCTTATTCTCCTATAATGACCATGAGCTCCAGCCAATGAAGGCTCATCAATGACCTTCTCTGAACCTTTATGTTGTTTCCTGACGAGACCTTCTTTTCCATCTAGTCAAGTCTTATCTTTTGGTGTGAAGCCTAAAACACATTCCTCTATTGAAATTCTGAAATCGGTTTATATTCACTAGACTCAATTCTTTCTGATAGTTCCTAGAATTATTAAAATTGTACTGTATATCTTGTCATTTAATTAAATGCCATCTTTTATTATTGGATTGTTTCAAGTGTGTGCACTTGTTATCTCCTCCAAAATGCTTCTTGTATTCAAGGCCATGAGATTCTTTTCTAGATATTTAACATATTATTGTTGGCACAAGTGCTAACCTGTAATTATATGGAATACCTATAATTATCAGGCTTGTGGACATGTCCCCCAGCTGCTATGATTTTTGGCTCCAACTATATTCAGCCATGCCTTTTTCTGGAGAATTACCCTCCTTGTTCAAACAAGAGCTGCTCACTTGTTCCAGTGGGAAGGTGGAAGTGAAGTAGTGGTAATAACAAAGGAGAATTTGCTCGTGAACACGATGTGTTCCAAATCTACAGGTGACTATGGAAGCGACTTAGCAGGAACACATCTGGCTTCCCCACGTCAAGCCACGGGCTGTATTAAAGACTGGTTAAGTATCAGTGTTTTCGATGTGAGTTGACTGTTTCTCTCTTCTAGAGCCAGAGAATTGGGGCACAGGTGAATATGAGATTAATAGAGGCCAGAAACTGGAACCTCAGACTCGCAAACCCTGTCCACCCACGTCACTGAGCAATCACATGGGGTGCCATTCAAGCCACAAAGAGAGGCCTTGTTCTGTAGGCATTTGAACTGACCTGGGTTAACGTTTCTAGTGTATAAGACACACATTTCCTTTTTTTTTTTTGAGACAGAGCCTCAAGCTGTCACCCTGGATAGAGTGCCGTGACATCACAGCTCACAGCAACCTCCAATTCCTGGGCTCAAGTGAGTCTCCTGCCTCCACCTCCCAAGTAGCTGGGACTACAGGTGCCCACCACAATGCCCGGCCATATTTTGGTTGCAGCCGTCATTGTTGTTTGGCGGGCCAGGCTAGATTCGAACCTGCCAGCTCAGGCATACATGGCTGGCACTTTAGCCCATTGAGCCACAGGCGCCGAGCCAAGACACACATTTCTATTTGCTTTTCTGAGGCATTTTTCTCCTTCACCATCTGTCCTCTCAACCTCTATGACTAAGTGAGCCCTGCTTGGTGGTGGCTGATAAGCTAAATCTTATAAAGGGTACACTTGCAGAGGGTAGTGACTCATACATGTAATCCTAGTATGCTGGGAGGCTAAAGCAGGAGGATTGCCCATGCTCAGGAGTTCAAGACCACCCTGAGCAAGAGCAAGACCCCCAACTAAAAAATAGAAAAATTAGCCAGCCATGGTGGCACTCACCTCTAGTCCCAGGTACTGGGGAGGCTGAGGCAGGAGGATCGCTTAAAACCCAGAGTTTGAGATTGCTGTGAGCTAGGCTGAGGCAATGGCACTCTAGCATGCATGACAGAGATTCTGTCTCAACAACAACAAAAAGAATACACATAAGGTATTGGCTCTTGATGAGGTATCAAAACTTCACAAGATTAACTTATTTTGCTTTTTCTAATATAAAGCAGAACATCTGTGGGAGTGAAATAAATAAGAAGGGAGAAGGATTTTAAAATTCATGCCAACTTCTCTATATATGACTTGAAAATATTACCCCTCTATTCTGACCAAAGCTCTTAGCCTCTTTTTTTAGTTTTAGATCCTGGTAGAAAAGATTAGCTGCAATCTGCCAGAATACTTAAAAATACAAGTCTAACTTGCTGTGCACAATAACTGCCTCTGAAAAAGCATTCGCTGAAAATTAAAAACTGAAAGTGAATTGTATTAGCAGAATCAGTTACTTGGAATCTTTTAAAAGGAATTTCCTGGCTCAGCGCCTGTGGCTCAAGAGGCTAAGGCGTCAGACACGTACACCTGAGCTGGCGGGTTCGAATCCAGCCCGGGCCCGCCAAACAACGATGGCTGCAACCAAAAAATGGCCGAGCGTTGTGGCGGGCGCCTGTAGTACCAGCTATTTGGGAGGCAGAGGCAGGAGACTTGCTCAAGCCCAGGAATTGGAGGTTGCTGTGAGCTGTGATGCCACAGCACTCTACCCAGGGTGACAGCTTGAGGCTCTGCCTCAAAAAAAAAGAAAAAATGAAAAGAAATTTCCCCCTTACTTATCTAAGTACTAAGTACTTAGCACTTACTTATCTAAGTGCTAAGCCCTGTGCAGATACTGAGAGTACAATGATGAACAAAACAGTATCTAGACCAGGCGTAGTGGCTCACACCTGTAATCCCAGCACTCTGGGAGGCCCCAGGCTGGCAGATTGCCTGAGCTCAGGAGTTCACGACCAGCCTGATCAGGAGTGAGCCCCCTGTATCTGCTAAAACTTGAAAAACTAGCCAGGTGTTGTGTATAGCAGGCACCTATAGTTCCAGCTACTCAGGAGGCTGAGGGGAGAGCATCACTTGAGCCCCTAAGTTTGAGGTTGCTGGGAGCTACGATGCCACTGCACTCTACCAAGGGCAACAAAACAAGACTCTGTCACAAAACAAACAAGTGTCTGCTCCCCTGAAACGTGGAGTCTGTATGTGGAAGATACAGATGTGAACAAGCAAGCCCCAGAGTTGCCAGATTAAACCAGGATGCCCCATAAAAATTTGTTTTTAGATCATATGGTAGTTTTTTAATTTTTTAATCTTTTTATTGAATTTCAGAATATTGGGAGGTACATACATTTTGTTTACCTACTTTGCTTGTTGTGCAGATTAAGTCAAAGCTGCAAGTGTGCCCTTCATCCAGACAGTGTGCCCTGCAGCCAGGGGTGTGAATTGACTCATCCCCTCCACCCCATGCCCCCAGCCTGATTTTCATTAATGTTTACTTTCGTATTTGCACTCAAGCATTGGTTGATTCCAATTTGATATTCCCAATAAAATTTTAATTTCTAATAAACACTGAGAACTTTTTCAGCATAAGTCTGTTCCCAATGTCGTATGAAACATACTAGAAAATTATTTGTTTTTTACTTGAAATTCAAATTTCACCAGGCTGCTTGTATTTTTATTAGCTACATCCGCTGCCACCCCTAAAGCCCCTTTAATTACAGAGCCAGGAACTATGATAGGCTATAAAACATATGTAGGAGATTATCCCAACTTGGGAGTACAGGGAAAAACCTAGGGGCATCTACTCTGGGCACCATGCATAGTGCTCTCCTAATTGTGAGGCTAAATCAAGGGCCAGAAACAGAACGTTTTAAAGTGGGACTATAAATATGCTAGAAGAATTTCTACTTGGATTCACATGAGCTAAGTGTAAAGTAAAATGATGTCAGGGATTTCCCATAACACTGAGTTCACTCATCTTATTTTTTTTTTTAAGTCCTCCTGTTGATTGAATGAGCTTCACTGTTGATGATAAAACCTTAGTCCATTCCCACTGCTTCAATTGTCTTGTTGTACATAGTAAAAGCGCTTGAATCAACATTTTTCAACCATCTGCCTGACACAAATCTATGAGGTAACAGTTCAAAGCCTCTTCTACCAGCAGAGTGGGGAACTTGTGGCCTTCAGGCCACACACGGCCTTTTGGATCTTTTGAGTGGGGCCATTTGACTGACTCCAAACTTCACAGAACAAATCCCTTTATTAAAAAGATTCTGTTCTGGCTCGGCGCCTGTGGCTCAACGGGCTAAGACGCCAGCCACATAGACCTGAGCTGGCGGGTTCGAATCCAGCCCGGGGCCCGCCAAACAACAATGCCGGCTGCAACCAAAAAATGGCCGGGCATTGTGGCGGGCTCCTGTAGTCCCAGCTACTTGGGAGGCGAAGGCAGGAGACTCGCTTGAGCCCAGGAATTGGAGGTTGCTGTGAGCTGTGATGTCACGGCACTCTATCCAGGGTGACAGCTTGAGGCTCTGTCTCAAAAAAAAAGTAATTTTGGGGTGGCGCCTGTGGCTCAGTGAGTAGGGCGCCAGCCCCATATGCCAGAGGTGGTGGGTTCAAACCCAGCCCCAGTCAAAAACTGAAAAAAAAAAAAAAAAAGATTTTGCTCTGTGAAGTTTGGATTCAGTTGAGGAGCCTCACTTGGGGATCTGGAGGGGATAAGATTTATACACAGGTACAAAAGTACCATCCTTGAAAAGGTTGACAGATTTCAGGATGATACAAAAACCTCTTTAGAAAGCCCTCTGCATCAAAAAAGATTGTATTGGCAATGCAATTATCTTTCCTTTAGCTTTTTTTTTTTTTCTTTTTTTTTTGTTAGGGACAGAGTCTCACTTTATTGCCCTTGGTAGAGTGCCAAGGCCTCATTGCTCACAGCAACCTCCAGCTCTTGGACTTAGGCAATTCTCCTGCCTCAGCCTCCCAAGTAGATGGGACCAGAGGCGCTCACCATAACGCCTGGCTATTTTTTTGCTGCAGTTTGGCTGGGGCCAGGTTTGAACCCGCCACCCTTGGTATATGGGGCTGGCACCCTATTCACTGAGCCAAAGGCACTGCCCAGCATTTTTTTCTCTATCATATTTTTCCTCCTTTTAATAGGATTATTTCTTTTTACTTTTTCTTTTTTTTTTTTTTTGAGACAGAGCCTCAAGCTGTCACCCTGGATAGAGTGCTATGGCAACACAGCTCACGGCAACTTCCAATTCCTGGGCTTAAGCCAGTCTCCTGCCTCCGCCTCCCAAGTAGCTGGGACTACAGGGGCCCACCACAACACCCAGTCATTTTTTGGTTGCAGCCGTCATTGTTGTTTGGCAGGCCCAGGCTGGATTTGAACCCACCAGCTCAGGCGTACGTGGCTGGCGCCCTAGCTGCTTGAGCCACAGGCGCCAAGCCAGGATTACTTCTTGAACATGGAAGTTTGAAACCTTAAATCAGGTGGGCTTTTCTCTTTTTTGAATTTTGCTTTCAATTGTCTTAGTTTGAAGGTTTTTCTTAATTTTTTTAATGTATTTATTTATTTATTTTTATTGAGACAGAATCTCACTCTGTGGCACTCGGTAGAGTGCTATGGCATCTCTCACAGCAACCTCCAACTCTTGGGCATAAGCGAGTCTCTTGCCTCAGCCTCCGAAGTAGCTGGAACTACAGGCGCCCTCCACAATGCCCAGCTTTTTTTTTTTTTTTGGTAGAGACGGAGTCTCACTCTGGCTCAGGGTGGTCTCGAACCTCTGACCTTAGGACAATCCACCTGCCTTGGCCTCCTAGAGTGCTAGGATTACAGGTGTGAGCCACTGTGCCCATCCAGATAGGCTTATTTTTAATTATTATTATTATTATTATTATTTTTTGTAGAGACAGAGTCTCACTTTATCGCCCTCTGTAGAGTGTTGTGGCGTCACACAGCTCACAGCAACCTCCAACTCCTGGGCTTAGGTGAATCTCTTGCCTCAGCTTCCCGAGTAGCTGGGTCTATAGGCGCCCGCCATAACGCCCGGCTATTTTTCTGTTTTTGCAGTTCGGCGAGGCCGGGTTTGAACCCGCCACCTTCAGTATATGGGGCCAGCGCCCTACTCGGTGAGCCACAGGCGCCGCCCAGGTAGGCTTATTTTTAAAATTATTCAATACTTGACTATGAAAGCCAGACCAATCTTTCATGACTTGCCTAGGTCCAGTTGGTAAGTTTAATTAATGTAAAATCCTTAATTAACATATGTAAAAAATTTTAAATATGTGTGTAGATAGATCACTAGATAGGTAAACAAGGGGTCCCTTTTGCCAAAACAGCTCTTCACTAATGATTAGATGCCACCAATTTCTTCATTAAACATAAGAAGAAACATCTGTTCGCTAAGACATTCCTAGGAAACCCATCTTTAGGGAGCTCAGTGGGAGAGCCCAGCATGGTTTTCCACTTAACTAGAGGATTTTATAATGACCAGATTTAACTGTTTTCAGTCTTGTTGTGACTAGCATTTTACGTCATAAAATAATAACACTTTTCCCTGACTTTTCTAGGGTAGACGATAGCAGCTGTTAATCAAAATGAGTTGCAAATCCCAAGTCCCAGATTTAGTAAATGCTCAGGAAATCTGTCATCTACAACGTTTCTGGTTATTAATAAATGTAGGCTGCTATAGACTAGAGCCCTCCCTCCCATCATGTACTTAACCTTGTTATATTAAGCTTCTTGGTTAGGTCATACCAAGCTTATTATAAACATCTCTTATTGGAACAATTCCTGAAATAGCAGAGTTACGCATATGCTTCTGAGAATGTATTCTTCTGTTTCACTTCTTATTAGATGAAGTCTGGTTTTCTTCTCAGAGACCAGAAGTAAACTGATAAATCTCTACCTCCAAGAATTCAGGTGCTGCTGTGTTTTTACAGTCAACAAAACTATTATACATCACAGCTTTCTGCTAACACACATTCCAAATGACCAGGCTACAAACACCACTAAGGACTTTAAGTATCCAAAATCCTCTTTGAAAACACTTCCGTGATTGACTGTGGTAGCAGCAATGCTTTCAGGGAACCCAGTTTTATAACTCTCAGCTACCTGTCTTTTGTCCCCTATTTTTTCAGCGGCTTTCTTTTCTAGACTTGTTTCGAGTTTACAGTTAACGCCACTGAACCTCTAATGTAGACTGACATTGGAGGTTTGTCTCATTTGCCTCAGGGACTTTGTGGTTGAAGTTGGGGTGAAGGCACAAGGCAACTTACGTCCGAGATTGCTTTTTAGCATATTGTTTAGGGCAGTAATTTCCGGGCCTTACCGGACTAAGAGCCATCATCAGCCAAAATTTAATTATTAACTTGGGAAAAACTCACCACCTTATTTTCACTTTACCAGCACTCCAAGGACCATCTTCTGTGAAGTGGGAACTGCTCAGAGGCCTACAAGTCAGCTGACATGGGCGGAGCTAACGCCTATAGGGCAGCTTGGGTGAGTGAAAGATAAAAGGTGGGGAAGAGGGAATCCACTGATCGGCTGCACCTGCCTGGCTTCTCGCCCCTGGTAATGAGTGCAGCGGTGCAAGAAAGACATGTAGGAGGGTGGGGGATGACAGCTTTGGGCACAGGTGCTGTTTGGTGCACTCCCCAGCACAGTAAGAACAATGAAATAAAGCTCACCCCAAATACTACATAATCTCTCTAACCAGGGTGAAGGAAAAGTCATTTTTTAAATTAAATTTCACAAGCTTCTATTGGGTTAAGTGGTTTTTAAAACATTGATGATATTGTCCCTGCCCTTTATGGGACCACATCTTGTTTGGAAGATACAGAATATAGATTATGCAAAGTATAATAATTAAGCAAAGAAGTACGTGTATGGTCCATAAATGAAGCTTCATGAGGAGGTCAGGACAGGGTAAGTTCAATGTAGATTAAAAGGTATTTATAAAGGAAGTAGAACATTGCTGAGCTTTTTTTAATTTTTTATATTTTGAGATAAGAGTCTCACTCTGGTGCCTTGAATAGAGTGCCATGGTGTCAGCCTAGCCCACAAGAACGTCAAACTAATGAGTTCAAGGGATCCTCCTGCCTCAGCCTCCCAAATAGCTGGGACTACAGGGACCCACCTCAACGCTCACCTAATTTTTCTATTTTTAGTAGAGACTCGAGTCTCACTCTTGCTCAGGCTGGTCTGGAACTCCTGAGCTCAAGCAATCCTCCCACCTTGGCCTCTTAGAATGCTAAGATTATAGGCATGAGCCACCAACACACCCAGCCCTCACTGCTGGGCTTTAAATACTAAAACATTTTGGATAGCTGGAGACTTGGGCAAAGCTGTGCAGTTGGGAGAGAGAAAAAGCATAGTGGGGAGACCAAACTTCTTTCAGCATCCCTGGCTAAGGAGTCGGCTAGAACAGGGAGATAGATGGGCAGATGTGGGACAATGAAAAAATGTCCGTTTGGATGGCCAGATTCATAAATGAATGAAATCCCCCACAGTGCCGTTTCCCAGATAAGGAAATGCTGTTCTGCTGAGACAGAGACCTTAAAACTGGAACAGAACAAAATTTACTAAAACACAAACAAAAGAGGAAGCCGGGATCAGGGCGTCTGCACACACAGCCCCATGCCCCCAAACTGGCATATTTTGTTGTCAACCTGGCAGCTTTGTACAATACCCTCGGACCTTCTCTCGCCAGCCACTTCGGGTCCCTGTCTATGTGCTGCCCGGACTTCGGCACAGGCGACCTCCTCCCGCTCTATTTTCTCTCTCCCCTGCTCCGCCTAGGGTGCTCAGCAAATCTATTTTTGGAATATCCTAGGTCTTGATATATGCTCCAATTCTTGTGGTCATAATTGCTGTCACCAGGTGAGAGGACAGGAGAGTGAAGTAGTTAAGTGTCGAGGCTCCGAGTTTAAATGATCTGAGTTCAAGTCCCAGCTCTGCAGCTTACTGGCTTTGTGACCTTGGACAAATTGCTTACCTCTCTGTGCCTCAGTGTCTCCATCTGGAAGATTGCACAGGTACCATGCAGCTACTTCCTGGGTACGCTGCAGGGATTGAATGAGGCAATACATGTGTAGCCCACAGAACCTCGTGGCACCTTCTGGGCACTCAGTAACGTTAGGTAATATCATGAACTGTCTGAGACTCCTTTCATTTATCCGGTACTAGATGTCCTCTTAAAGCACCAGATAGCACCTAGAATGAAAAGACCAATTAGCCTATTCCTTTCATTAGATTTGCGGTCTAACATCCCATGAAATGCACCATAATAACATCCATGCTTATGATCTGCTTATCAATCCACAGATACCGAAACCAGCAACACCCAGAGAGATTTCCCTCCTAGTCATAAGGGAAGCCAGTGGCAGAGCCAGAAATAATATTCAAATTCTGAATTCACTAGACCGTATCACCTGTCGGGCAAATCCGACTCTTACTTCCTGCTTCAAAGGAATGTATCACACCTGATGCTTCGCAGAGCAGTAAAGGGAATAACTTGAACAATAAATTCCAGCACATCTGCAGTGAAATGCACTAACACATTATTTCATGCTTTATTGAGTATTTCCCTCATGATGGTTCTCACAAAACACCCGCAGTGCTGGGCTCTGCCCACTGGGAGCAAACTTGGGAAAGGGCAGACTCGGACACAAATGCTGGTGACTTCTCCACCTGCCCCCAAGCTTCCAGAAACTTGAAGTCTCTACTGAAAGTTTTCCCAACTCTGAACACACGTTTAGCTAGCAAGGGAAATAGTACAAAGAGACCAGATGCAGACTTTACAGAAAGAAAGCCAAGATGGGGGTTCATGTCTTAGGCACACTGGAGGCAGAGTTGGCGACAACATAGTTGTTACCGAGTAACCTGGAAGCAGCTAATTAGAGAACCTGAGTGTACAGGACACCTATCCCACTCGTCAAATGGCATTTCAAGGAAATTAAATCTTATCATATTAATAGGCAAAAAACAGTAGAACCTCCATAGATGACCAACTCCCTACATTGACCACTTCCTTAAGTTGACCTAATTTTCATAGACCGGACATGTACCACGTGTGTGTAACAGTACAGTAGGCCTAGTTCCTTGTGTTGACCACCTATGAATGTTGACCAATTTTTTACAGTCCTTTGAGTGCTCAACTTAAAGAGGTTCTACTGTATTTAAATAAAAAGTCCCATTCTCTCGAATGCAGTCTTCAATGTTGTTAGATTATCAAGCTAGTAACTTTAAGTTGAGTCTCTAGGATTGATCTTTGGTTGATCCAAGGAAGTTATTTTATCAAATCAAATATAAATGGGAATGGGAGGGTGTTATAGTTTAAAGCCACTATAGAAGAAAAAAGGAAAGAAAGAAAGAAAACCAGATAGTGGACTCCACTTCCAGCACATCCATGGTTAAGCACACTTTGTTGTTGGTGGTGGTGTTTCTCAAACCCACTTAATGAGGCCTTGAAGGCTCATGCACAGAATCCCAGCATCTGAGGAAGCCAACAAAGTGGGAATCACTTGAGGCCAGAAGTTGAAACCAGCCTGGGCAACACATCCAGACCTTATCTCTACAAAAAACAGAAAAATTAACCAGGTGGGGTGGCATGTGCCTGTTGGTGCACCTACTTGGTAGGAGGATAGCTTGAAACTAGGATTTGGAGGTTATTGTGAGCGTCTGTGATCACACCACTGCACTCCAGCCTGGCTGACAGAACAAGACATTGTCTCAAGAAAAAAAAAAAAAAAAAGAGGGTCATCCATTTCCTAAAGGATTTTGACTGATACACACTCAGAAATGCTTACATTAGGGTAGCGCCTGTGGCTCAATGAGTAGGGTGCCAGCCCCATATACTGGAGGTGGCAGGTTCAAACCTGTCCCTGGCTAAAAACTGCCAAAAAAAAAAAGAAAAGAAAAAAGATGCTTACATTACACAAAGGACCTAACATCTCCCTTAATTATTATAACATCTACCTTATTATCCCTTAAATATTTTGTCTTTATTTTTAAACTGCACATAGCATTTCCTTCTGGTAAAAAAAATATGCAGCTGATTCCAAGAAAGAGATTTGACCAAAAGAAGAAAAAAACTCTACAAACTTCCATTTTTTAATTTTTTTTTTTAAGATAAAGTCTCACTCTGTAGCTCATGGTATCCGCTTAGCTCACAGCAACCTCAAACTCCTGGGTTCAAGTGATCCTCCTGCCTCAGCCTCCCAAATAGCTGGGATTCCAGGTGCCCACCACTATGTCCCACTAATTTTTCTATTTTGGGTAGAGACGGGGGTGTCACTTTTGCTCAGGCTGGTCTCCAATTCACTACTAAGCTCAAACAATCAGCTGATCTCAGCTTCCCAGAGCTCTAGGATTGTAGGCATGAGACTCACTTTAAAATCTTAATAGCTGTTGTCCAATTGGTTTCCATAGAGATTATACCAATTCATAACCTCACCGACAATCTGTGAGTCTGCTTGTTTCCCCACACCTTCACAAACACAATGTGTTCATCTCTGCCAATCTGATACGTGAAATATGGCATCTCATCATTGTAATTTGCATTTCTCTCATGAATATGGTTTCCTGGGTTTAAAGCCATTTGTATTTCCATTTCTATATTCTATTTGTTCATATTCTGTGGTCATTTTTCAATGAAGGTTTGGTTTTATCAATTTCAATGGCTCTTTATATATTATGGGATTTAGTTCCTTATAATATGTATTAGAAATACATGTTAACCATGTGCCATTTGTTTGTTTGTTTGTTTGTTTTGTTTTGTTTTCTTTTGTTGCAGTTTTTGGCCAGGGCTGGGTTTGAACCCACCACCTCCAGCATATGGGGCTGGTGCCTGTTGTAAATCTGGCCACCCATAAAAAGATGGACCCCACTTTAGGTACAAATCAGGTAATGTCTTATTTACACCTGCACAGGCAGACTGCTGCCCCAAAGGGCAAAGGGCCCAAATCAGGTGATTACATCTGCATAGGCGGACCACTGCCCCAAAGGGCAAACGGCCCCGGAGAGAAATGCAGGCAGCCTTTTATATCCTTTTTGTGCTGATGTGGCAAAGCAAGCGTGTACAAAAGCAGAACGTGGCCGGTTACAGGGTGGGGTTACAGTCAGGTAGTTGGCTTAGGGGGTTGCTGCGTGGCGGCTCAGGGCGGGTAACTCAATAACTATGGGGACAACTTGGAAAGCCCAATAGCTTGGAAAACTCAGTAACCTGGGAAACTCTGCTTGAGTAAGTTTTTATCATTGTTTAGCTGGCCAGCGAGTCAGGGAACTCGGAGAACTTCCTTGTAACCTGTTCTCAGAATTAAACCAAGAAGGGGGGGGTGAGTTTTGAGACTGACGGAGACTCAAGCTGAAACAGTTAGAGGCCTTTAGGGGTCTTCTTGCTGGGTTGTTACTACATGCCCCACTCCCTGAGCCACAGGCGCGCCCCAGATTTTTTTTTAATGTAGTTAAATGTCAGTCTTCTTTCATGTGGCTTCTAAGTATGTGTTAGCCTTAGAAAAGCCTTTCTGGGTGGCGCCTGTGGCTCAATGAATAGGGCGCCAGCCCCATCTACTGGAGGTGGAGGGTTCAAACCCAGCCCCAGACAAAAACTGCAAAAAAAAAAAAAAAAAAAAAAAAAAGAAAAAGAAAAAGAAAGAAAAGCCTCTCTAGCTCCGAAATTATAAAAACAATCTCCTCTGTTTTTGTAATTCAATATATTTTGGAATTAATTTTAGTGTTTAGAGCACAGGGACTCCATCTTCATTATTTTTCAGATGGCTACCCAATTTTCTCTAGGAAATTACTAGAGAAATTCCTATTTACATACTTGCACATATTTACAAAGAAAAGTGTTTATTATAGTATCCTTTAGAATGGCAAAAGATTTAAAAACAACCTTTGCATCTTTCAATAGGGAACTGGTTACATAAATTACAGTTTATTTACACACTGGAAAAAAATATAGCTGTTTAAAGGAAAGGAGTTCTGAAAGTACTGACATGGAATTCCAAAATTATGTAGTTAAGGTATAAATCAACCCTAAACTGAGGAATGGCACTTATATCATTTCTGATTTTTAAAAAATACAGTACAGGCTCGGCACCTGTGGCTCAATGGGCTAAGGCGCCAGCCACGTACACCTGAACTGGTGGGTTCGAATCCAGCCCGGGCCCGCCAAACAACAATCAAAAAATGGCCGGGCATTGTGGCAGGTGCCTGTAGTCCCAGCTACTTGGGAGGCAGAGGCAAGAGACTCGCTTGAGCCCAGGAATTGGAGGTTGCTGTGAGCTGTGATGCCACAGCACTCTATCCAGGGTGACAGCTTGAGGCTCTGTCTCAAAAAAATAAAAAATAAAAATAAATAAATAAATCTTTTCAGAAAACAGTCAATAGTCAATGTTTCCAATACATTACCTTCCATTTCTTCACATAAAAACATATCCTTAGAATTAGCAATGAAAAGTTCCATAATTTACTTGCCTATGGTATAAGTAACATGTGCCCAAAGGACTGCAGTCCTACCATCTACAATTCTCAGCAATCATTAATGCAAATCACCCCAAGCATGGGACACCTTCTCATCTCACAATATCAATGTAAGGGAGTGCTCTGAATAGAAACCTTTGCCAAGAAAAGCATTTGCTTCTGTGTTTTCACAGCTAATTTAGTTGATTAATGCCAAGCAAACTTCCTGTAGTTGGTTTTGGTCAAAGCATAAAGAAAGCAAAGCTAAAGGGTCCAGCTGGACCTAACCTCACCAATCATGACAGCTCAAGTCTGGCTGAAATGTTTTCTATTGCTTGAAATCATCTAGACAAGAGAGACCCCACACATCTCTCACGGGACAGCCAAGTCTTCCCCAAGGCCTTGTCCTACCCCTTCTGTCAGCCACCTGGTTTCAGAGACTCCTCTTCCTGGAGTGGAAACCCTCAACAGTGAGCCTTATGATTACAGAATAAACCCATTCACGCCAGGACAATCGCACAGAATAGCAGAAATCAGACTGCCTCCCAGTGACATGTCAATATTAACTCCTTGCCTCCCTATCGCCCATTCAGTTGGGAATCTTAACTTATTTTTATGCTCAACAAAAGTAATCATCCTTTGCAAACTTCAATTTACTGCCAATTCCCATGAGTTTTTTCATCTTTACTACAAAGCTCCCAACCACCCATGTGGCCCTAAGGTAGCTGTTGCCATTCCCAGGGCTCTTGGAGTCTGCTGCTTATTATGAGTACCAGCCACTTACTTAAATCTCACAACGGGAAAGACTGAATGCCTCCAGCCCACATCATCTAGTCTTTACTCACCTGACCACTGTGCCTCAGTGGCTCTGATCTGGTCATCCGTAAAGTTCCATGAATGTGCCAGCCTCTGCCACTCACTGGCCTTCAGCTGATGGTAAGCCAGGTTCCAGAGGAGCGTGCGAATGTGCCTGGTCTCCAGACTGTGATCTTGCTTGAATGTCAGAGTAAAGCCTGTTGATGCATCCCTGACACTCTCACGATGCTCCTAAGTTGAAAATAATTATATCAGATAATTTCAGACATGTTCTACTTACTGCCTTATTTCAGAGTGTATCTATTTTTTAGATATAACCGGTAAGATGGTAACTGAGACTATGTTTTCAATCTCATCTATCTTCTATCATTTTTTTGTTATCTGTGATGGAGACAAATATCTGAAATGAAAAGCTGGAGTACTGTCTGTGTGACACGGGATATGTGAGGGAGTTTGCAGTGTAGTGCCCTGTGCTGCTGATGGAGCACAGAGGGGTTGCCTTAGGGAAGGAAAGGTCATGACAACAAACACATCTTTAATGGCCTTTCTTTGAACCCATATTTCATTTTCTTATTTTGGGTCTTTGATTTTTCTCCTATTAAAGTCTTGGTGGGTCCCAGATTGGGAGTATTCTTAATAAGACCCCAGAGCTTGGCCCTTGATTTGCTCTACTCTCTCTGGAGTAGAAATAGAAGCCTGACAGGGTGTGGGCTGGGGAACAGGTGGCCAAGGGAGTGAAGAGACATTGTAGCCAGGCTCAGCTCCACTGTACTGTATCTACATTGGTGTCTTGTTTTCCGGTTTTTCAGTTTCCAATTATCCTTTCTGCAGTATCAAACCAAAAACCTGCAGGAAAATATCCCTGCCTCCCTAGAAAGACATGTCACGCTTGTGCCCACAGGGCTCCAGGGAGTTCTTCTGCAGAAGGTTGCAAATCAGTTAAGGACACGTAGGACATGGGGCCACAGCGTCTCACTTTATCGCCCTCGGTAGAGTGCTGTGGTGTCACAGCTCACAGCAACCTCCAACTCCTGGGCTTAGGCGATTCTCTTATCTCAGCCTCCCGAGTAGCTGGGACTACAGGCGCCCACCACAACACTTGGCTATTTTTGTTTGTTTGTTTTGTAGTTCAGTGGGGGCCGGGTTTGAACCTGCCACCAGCGGTATATGGGGCCAGCGCCCATTAAATGCATTTTAATGAAAGACATTCTGAACAAGATCTATGCCAATGCTGGGGCAGGAAATGGATCAAAAAGATATAGGGCCCCAGTTTTCAAACCTGTATGAAGAGCATGGTGGTGTTTGCTCCTCGGGCTCCGCCTGGGTCACCTGCACCCTTCACAGCACCAGCAGCCTCCTCTGGGAAGCTCTGCTCCTCCTGGGAAGCTTGGCCAAGAAGGGCAAGACTTTTCTCTTGGATCTGGGCTTTGAGTACAAAAGTTAGAATGGAAGGTGTGGATTACCTATAATCCACAGTTCTAGGGACTGTGAAAGTCGAGGTCTCCTCATACCTGGTCTCAGCCTTCCTTCCATAATGCCTAGCTCCCAGGAATCCCACAAAAAAGGAAGGAAGGTGGAGAAAGCCAGCAAACTAGGAAGCCTCCCTTCCTCCTCATTCTATCTCCTAAAACAATGATGAACCCAACGAAATCAAAACCACAAGGTAAAGAGAATACAAAGTGCTCCCACACTCATCTTTGTGCTATAGTATTTTCATTTTTTAGGGAAATGTGCATGTTTTCTGCATTTTGGACTGACTGGATGGTCCCCTTCAGGTTTCCACAGCAAAGGGCAGGGAATTTGGAAAGCCCAGGTCCTTTTCAGAAGTCAGTAAAAACATTAAGTAGCTTATCTGCCAAAGCACTGAGCTATTTGTAGGAGAAACATGAGCCAGAATTAGTGGAAATTAAAATAACATAAGCCAAATTTTAGGAAGCTCCCATTTTCCTCTGAATTACTGAATTGAATGATGGGTGATTGGGTGGTTAGGTCAAAATATAGTATAAGAGGAAATTCAAGCCACGTCTTCTATCTTTTCATTAGGACCCATTGTATGTCAGGCCAGAATATAAACTTGTTTAATGAACTAAGAGGATTTAAAATAATAATAAATGCATTTGGCAAAAAAAAAAAAAAAATTAAGGTTATTTTAAAAAACAGGATATATTAAAAATGGGATATATTAAATATATGAAAGATGCTTTAAATATATTTAAAATATATTAAGGATATTTTTAAAAATAGGATATGTTTAAAAAAGTCTGTCTCCCACCCCAGACCTCAGGAACCTTCTGTCACAGGGATTAAAAATATTTACTATTTCTGGGGGGTCTCCTTCAGTTATATTTATGTCTAACATATGGTTTTCAAAGTTTATCTAACTCTTAGCATCTTAAAGATTTGTAAGGAAAGAGGGTTTATTCATTTGGTAGACAAGTAATTTATTCTCATCTAGCAAAAAGAATCTAAACATGCTACCAGGCATTAAAAATAGAACCAAAGAATATATCTATTTCCAAAGGAAATGTGAAAATAAGAACTCACATAGAAACAGAAAAGGTGGAACTTGGAAAATTTATCTTTAATAAGATACAGTGATGAGGGTGGCATCTGTGGCTCAAAGGAGTAGGGCGCTGGCCCCATATGCCAGAAGTGGCAGTTCAAACCCAGCTCTGGCCAAAGAAAAAGAAAAAGAAAAAAAAGATACAGTGATGATTTGAGAAAATGAGCATGAGGATAGGAAAAGAGGAAGAGGAAAAGGGAGGAGACTGAGGAACAATAGAAATAAGAGGAAGGGAGGAGATGAAACAGAAAATTTGAATTTTTTTTTTTTAATTTGGGGTTTTTTTTAACAGGCAAAATAGCCGGTTTTTAAAAAATTTATTTTATAGTCAAGAAAAGTTACAAGGAGGATGGTGTGACTTTTTAAAGGATCCCTATATATCAAGGCTACTAGCCAATTAATAATCAGGATTTTGAGAGGAAAAAAGACAAATAATTCTTTTTGCTTTAAAGATGTAAGGGAAATGTCCCAGAATTGGTCATGTGATCAGCAGTCCAGGTTCGTAGTTCCTAGGAGTTGACACCTTGTGATCAGGACCTGAGTTCTACAGCTAACACACTGGACCACCGTACCATGTAGCTTGGGCTGGAAACAACACCTCACTTTATGTTGAGGGTGGTGTCTGGTAATGACATTCTTGCCCGAGGGCACACACTTGACTCTTGGAGGGGTGGGCCGTCAACTGAGAAGCTGCATAAGTGGCAGATATCGGAGGAAATGAAAGAACAGCAAAAATAATGACTTAAAAGATTGTTTTGGGTTCTCAGATAGGTAAGGTTGTCACCAACTGTCACAGAATGCTTGAAAGCCAAACAGCCAGAATTAAAAACTACAGGGCCATAAAAGGGGTTTTTTTGCCACTCATTAGAGGTTCTGGAAATAGCCCATGGACAGACTGTGGACAGAGGGCATAGCCAGGGTGTCCACCATCGGGATCTTGCACATCAGGCCTGCAACGAGGCTGTTGGCCTAGTGAATCTCTGCACCCTCAGCAGTGCTGGTGGAGAAAGAGGCAGCTGTTCATTCATTAAGGGGGCAGTGCAGGACAGAAGGGACAGCTGTAACCATACCCACCAGGGCTTTGCCCTTTAGAGCAGAAGGAAAGAATTGCACAAATCCTGAATTCCCCATAAGAAGATGGGGGTTACCAGAAGAGCCCTTGATGTTCTGGGGTCAGGCTTCCTCACCTCTTTCCAGGCGTAGTACCTCTCCACTTTAATGAGCATGTCCACAACAAGGCTGTGGTTGCTTCTGGAGGCCACGGCCAGGGCAGTCCTTCCTTGCTGAAAGTTAAAGAAACTATCAGGTGATATGATCTAGTAGTAGAAGGATATGATCCTTCCCCCATCCTTCTTGCTGAGTAAATTAGGGCCAGTCCTAGCTTCTTTGGGTTTTGTTTGTTTGTTTGTTTTTTGAGACAGAGTCTCACTCTGTTGCCCTGGGTAGAGTGTTCTGGCGTCATAGCGCACAGCAACCTCAGACTCTTAGGCTCAAGAGATCTTCCTGCCTCAGCCTCTTGAGTAGCTGAGACTACAGGCACCTGCCACAACATCCAGCTAATTTTTTTCTATTTTTGGTAGAGACAGGGTCTTGCTCTTGCTCAGGCTGGTCTCCAACTCCTGAACTCAGGCAATCCACCTGCCTTGTCCTCCCAGAGTGCTAGGATTATAGGCATGTATAAGCCACAGTGCCCGCTGCTTCTTTGGTCTTAATAACTGCCCCACAGTATGTGGTGGGGGGTGAGAATGTACATAAGGCCCTTAGAACATGCGCCACCTGAGTGTGTCCCAGCCTCTCTTGCTGTCAAGTACACTGTCTAAGTTCTGGCCAATGGTGTGTAAATGGAAGAGTCACATAGAACACGCAACTTGTGGGAAGTATTTTTAAAGAGAAGGGTGGACTTCATTCTTCTTCCTTAATTTCTCTTCCTCAGTGGAATGCTAATATGATGGCAGTTTTTTTTTAATAATTTTATTAAATCATAATTGTGTACATTGGTGCAATCATGGGGCACAATGCGCTTACTTCATATACAATCAGAAATATTTTGATCATACTGTTAGAGATAGCCTTCATGGCATTTTCTTAATCACTATATGAAGACATTGATATTCTACACTTAATAAGTTTCACCAGTACCCTGCTAAGATGCACCATAGGTGTGATCCCACTAATTGCCCTCCTTCCACCCATCCTCCCCCCTCCCCTCCTCTCCCTTTCCCTTTTCCCTGTATTCTTGTGCTATAATTGGGTTTTAGCCTTCATATGAAAGCTATAAATTAGCTTCATATTAGGGCTGAGTACATTGGATACTTTTTCTTCCACTCTTGACATACTTTGCTGAGAAGAATATGTTCCAGCTCCATCCATGTAAACACAAAAGAAGTAAAGTCTCCATCTTCCTTTAAGGCTGCATAGTATTCCATGGTATACATGTACCACAATTTATTAATCCATTCGTGGGTCGATGGGCATTTGGGCTTTTTCCACGACTTAGCAATTATGAATTGGGCTGCAATAAACATTCTGGTACAAATATCTTTATTATGATGTGATTTTTGGTCTTCAGGATATATACCTAATAAAGGAAGGATAAAGGGCAGGATCACACCAGTGGTGTATATTTGAATGGTCAGGAGAAAACTTCTAAACACGGATCAAAAATGTTCTCACATAGTAATGAGAAAGTCTCTTGGATGTTATCGCAATCAGGTTGATGAAAATATCTCCGATTGTATCTGAAGCCCGTACACTGTACCCCATGATTGAATTATTGTACACAGCGATGATTCAATAAAAAAAAAAAAAAAGAAGAGTGTAAATGATACACACAGAGGATTCGGTTGTCATTCCGGTTCTTCTCTTAGGGATACCTGCTGATCGGTGTGTTTGAGGACAGTTCTGTTCTTCCCTGTGTCCTGCCTCCGGGACATGGAGATTTTCTCCTGGGTCCCACCTGCTCCACTCTCTGCTCACCCTGGGGTGTACAGTCCTTCCTTCAGAGCCTTTATTTCTAGCCACGGCATTTGCTTATAAACTGCCTAAAATAAACTTTAAGAGCCAAATCTTTATCAACTAATTCTTTTTTTTTAGACAGAGTCTCACTCTCAAAGCCAAAGCAGTGGCTCTATCTATCATAGCTCACTGCGACCAGAAATGCCGAAGCTCAGGCAATCCTCCCAGCTCAGCCTCCCAAGTGGTTGGGACTGTAGGCATGGCCACCACGCCTGATTAATTTCTTTAAAAAAAATATTTTTGGACTTTGTAGGGTTTTGCTATGTTCTCAGGTTGGTTGAATTCCCAGACTCAAGTGGTCCTTCTGCCTTGGCCTCCCAAATTGCTGGCATTAGAGGCCTGAGTCACCATGACCTGCTAATTCTAATGAAAGGCTATGCATTCCAAAATGCCGGATAAGGCCATGTGTCTACTTTTTCATTAAAAATGGTGACATGACGATGCAGCCTCCTGAAGAATGCTGTGTATTTAAATATGCTCTCTCTGCCTGTTGGGTCTGCCCTGAAGCATGGGGATTCTTTGTGGGCTGCAGCCACAGGAAGGGCCTCTTGGTGAAGAGGCTCCCTCCTTCCTCAGCATCTGAGCCAGAAATGCACACGCCTTTGCACAACTTTGTGACGCCTTGTGTAATATCAGTTAAGAGTTTTTTGGGCAATTGCAGCTGAAAAATAGCTCAGGCATATTATCCTTTAATAATTTTATATGCAATAGGATGTAGGTTACATAAGCACCAATAGACTGGAGATAAAAATGATTTATAGAGCAGCGCCTTGTGCTAAAAATGTCAGTTGCTGATGATTCTAGAAAGTTAGAAACAGAACTAACCTACCAGCCAGATATCTGCAGAGAGAGAGGCACAAAGCATTTAACCAATTATTCTTCCAAAAACTCCCTGGAAAGAAAATTGTAATTTCATTTCAAATAATCAATGGAAGATTTTTCTATGTGTTAGATGACTCAGAGTATATTATTTTTTTTTATTTCTGAAGACTGTGATTTAATAAAATTAATATAACAATTTTATTTCTAGCCAAGTGTTCTTTACTATTAAATTTTAGAAGGGTTATGAAACAAATACTTGTCAAAAGATTCAAATTATTCTGTGCTCTTTCGTTCTGTTGGGAGATGTGTCATTACATTCCTCTGTATTTCATATTCTACTTAGTTGTAGAATTGCTGAAATAGCTCTTGAACTGAATGCATACTTTAATTCACTTGGTTTTTTATATTATTAAGCCTTTTGTGAACAAAATAGAGAATGACTAAAGAAACAAAATAAAGAACGATACACTTAAAGAGGAAAGTATTTCGGAGTAACATCAGAAAATGCTAAGTTTAAATTAAACTATTGAGACAAATATAACTTAAAAGCACTGATGCTTTTTCACCGTAGGGGGGCAGTAGCTACTACATAATAGGAAACAATCTGCTTTTTGCTACTTTTCTCCTCTTGAAATTCTGAACTTTTAAAATTCTTTATGTGATTTTTTCCTATCAACACCCATGCTGTAGTCCTTGGTTTTTTGAAAAGGAATTCCTAATCCTGTTTGGAATAATTGGACACTAATAGTAAAAAATCATTTGTTGAAAGGGTACAAAACTGGAAAATACCTTAGATCACTCTCATGCATGAAAGGCTTTCAAAGTCTGAGTTCATAAGAAAACTACAATTACATGAAATTTCTTATTTGCTCTGTAAGTCAGTTCTTTAAAAAGCAGCCACTGTGGACTCTGTAGCCCAACAGGAGAGCTGGATGGGAGTTTTGAGGTCCCCTCATTCTAGCATCTCTGGTTATGATCACATTTTTGAATTATAATTTCTCATTGAATATTTAATGTTTAGCCATCTTTTTATTTTGGTCACAGCCTAAATATAGATTTAAAGTATGATGATACTCTTTACTCAGCAGAAACACAAGAACGGTACCCAGGGGAATTTATGTCAGAAAGTTATATTTAGAGGAACATTCTAAAATTGAAAAAATTCTAGCACTCTTCTTCAGTTTTTATGCTTGAATAAATTACTTATCATATGAATGGAGATCATTCTCTATGGTGATAAACAACTTGGGTAAATGTTATTAAATAGTGGGTGTTTCAGCTCTTTCTAAGTAGTCAAGTCTGAGTATTCTCTACTTCCAATAAGGGTAACCAACAGAGTTGAGATTCAGAGTTGTTTTTATTTTTATTTTTTAAGTTTAATCAAATATGTTTTCATCTATCAAGGAGAATAAAACTGATATAGCCTATATCTTTTAAGGAAAAAACCCAATGTTGACTTCAAGCGCAAATGCAGTGAGCAGAGGAGAGGCAGAGCTCAGCACTCTTGGGCCCTGGAACAAGGCCTGTTTGAAGGACCAGCTTTGTCCTTCCCCAGCCAAGTAACTTTCATCATGTTTCCTAACCTGTTGGGACTTGCTTCTTCAGCTGCAATATGGGGAAAATCACAGTACCCACTCACATGGTTGTGTGAGGATTAGATGACTGAGTATATGTAATGTGCTTAGAATACTGCCCGGCACTCCACACATGTCCTGTGAGTGTCGGCTGCCATCATTCCAGAGAGAGGCATTACTGTCTGATTCTATATTGAATGTTGGGAACCTCACATTATTATCTGACTTTGTCAGACAAGGAAACTGAGGCTTAAAGACCTTATAAAAGAAAGGTTGTACAATCTGTAATTAGTAATGCTCACAGGTGGCACCATACAGATTGTGTACAAATGCATCACTACACACATGCTAATAACATTTTCAGTAGTAACTGACAACGTGAATTCAGTGCTAATCCTGTATTAGGGAGAGGGAGCCATCCATTTTGTGCTCCTCTAACTTTGTTGTTGGCCTCCAAGTGGAGGCTTTTCCAGTTTTGTTGGGGGGTGGGGATGGTGTAGAAATTTCAGGATGTGCCATGTAAGCCAAACAAGTGACAGCTTTATTAAAAACAAAAGTATACTCTCAGGGAGAAGAGTGGGCTGGCTCAAAAAAGAGTGATTTTAGACCTTTTGTAGTCTTACTAATTGAGAGGAGGAATATGTAAGGCCAAGGGATGGCTTTTACTAAGAATTTGGGTGGTGATGCCAAGATTTGAGTGCCCTCCTGTTTTCATACTTTATATGGTTGTTCTGGAACTGACATGGTGATTTCAAAATTGGAGGAATTCCATTGGCTTCTTAGACTAGGGGTGTGATCCTTACTATGAGGGTCAAAGGTGGAGAAAATTTAAAACCATGATGGAAATGATACTGTATTTAGCCAAAGTTCACATAAGGTGGCACAGATAGCTGGCAAGCCAGCCAAAGTCAGTTCTCACCTGTGGTCATTAGTTCCTCTAGCACGCTTCTGCTCCAAGGCCTGCTCTCTAAGCCCCTGTATCCAGTTTCAGCCCTGTTTCCTAGTCTCCCACTCTAACTACTAACATCTGGAAATGCAAGGCAAGCAAGGAGGAGCCACATCTACCCCACTGCGATGCAGGTATTCTTTGCACTGCCTGTTTGCTGTTCTGAGAGTAGACCAAAATAAAAGTAACTTTTGATTGCTTGGAATCTCTAGTCTTGCTTATCCTCAAAACCAAAGCAGTTTCTATGGTCTACCCTAGTGCATCCAACTACCTCCGTGCAGCATTTGTTATTGTTAGACTTTTATAATTTTTTTAAAGGCTTGGTTGTCTGGGCCTGAGTGCAGTGGCACCATCATAGCTCATTGGAACCTCAAACTCCTAGGCTCAAGTGATCTTCCTGCCTCAGCCTCTAAAGTAGCTGGGACTACAGGTGTGCACCACCACATCTGGACAATTTTTCTATTTTTCGTAGAGATGGGTCTCACTATGTTACTCAGGCTGGTCTTAAACTCCTGGGCTCAAGTGATCCTCTCACTTCAGCCTCCCAAAGTGCTAAAATTATAGGAATGAACCGCTGTGACTACCCAGATATTTATAATTTTTGCTAGACTAACTGGTGTGAAATAATATTTTATTGTTTGATCCAGATTTCAAAAGTTTTAATATTTCATTAGAAAAATGTTCTTACATCTGGATGCCTGATCTTCTATAAGAAGTTTCTGTCTGCCCTGATTAGATTCAATAGAAATTTGTCTATTTTATTGGTTCTTTCAAAGACCTATCTTTTGGAGTTATTTATCCATTCTCATATTTTTCTGTTATCTTATTTACTATTTTCTTTTTTTATTAATTCCTTCCTTGTTATTACCCTGGACTTGCTTTATTGCTTTCTTAGAAGTGCTCAGTTTATTTATTTGACACTTTCTTGATTATTATTTTAAGTGATAATTAATTTTTTTTCTCATGGGTGATATCATACCCTTTTATATGTAGCGTAGTGTTCCTGTCTTCGTTATTTCTAAATTGATCCTAATAGTCGTTTAATTTTTTTTCTTTTACTTGGAAGGTTTTTAGAAGGTAGCTCTTGCTTTGTGACATATATAATTATATATATATATAATATTATAATAATATAATATTATATTAATTATAATATTATATAATTATAATATTATATAATATTATAATATTATAATTATATAATATTATATTATTTTGATTATATTTCTTAAAACATTGTCCTTGTTTATTTTTTGCCTACTTGATTTGTCAGGACCGAGACTGACTATGTCAAAATCTTCAAGTACGACTGAGTTACTGAAAATGTACCCTTGTATTTCTTTTTCCGTTTTGTTTTGCAATTCAGCCGGGGCCGGGTTTGAACCTGCCACCCTCAGTATATGGGGCCGGCACCCTACTCGATGAGCCACAGGCGCCACCCACCCTTGTATTTCTAAGAAAATATTTCCTGTACATGTTTCAGTACAATTCTTGTCAGCATAGGAAGATCTGAATGCTATTGTAGTACTAAAGACCATAGCACTTATTAATATAAATGGATATTATTTGCCCTATGTGTAGTGCTTTTGGCCTTAAATTTCTCTTAATTTGATACTAGTATTTTCTTTTCTTTTTCTTTTTTGTTTGCTTTTGCCCTTCATTTATTTTCCTTTTACTTTTATTCCATTTATGTCATTTTATATTAGATAGGTCTCTTCAAAATAACAGTGTTAGATTCAGTGTGCAACCTTTTGACTTTTAATACATTCGGTCTTACTTGTCATCTTGTTTCATTTTGATATGTCTTTGCATTTCCATTCTTTTGAAATAAGGATCTCATTTTCTTTACTTTTGTCTTCCTTTGGAGATACGCAGGCACACACTTAAATTTTGCTGGTAATACAGTTTTCTTTTTTTTTTTTT
>CAUYRH010029818.1:0-12111 GCA_963574655.1 Perodicticus potto
TCATATAGTGATTAAAAGGCCATGAAGGCTATGTTAAATAGTTCAATGAAAATATTTCAGATTGTATATAAAGTCAGCACATTGTGCCCCATGATTGCACCAATGTACACAATTATGATTTAATAAAAATTAAAAAAAAAAGGAAAAGAAAATATCAGGCATCATACCTTAGGTGATATTTGCCTATAAAATATACTTTCATTGAAAAATTAAATTTAAGTTCAATAATTTCAACTTTTAGAACCTTTACTTTTTGTGAAATAAAGGAATTCCTCTATTTGTTTGACTCCAGTATGACATTACAATATATGGAATAATACTCTTATGAAAAGTAACATGTTCTTCATTTTACCCAGTTATGCAGCCAATTCCTTTTTTTCCCCAGATGGTCCAAAGCATCATCTAGATTCTAGATGTTACCTACCATCTTTATTAAACTCAATTATTCCTTGATATGCCTTAATAAACATGCAGAAATATATGAACTGGCACTATAAAATTAATAAGTGTTTGTGCAAATCCACACCTTTATAAAAAGATAAAAGCCAGCTCCTGTTGTGAGCTGCAGGGACACCCATATTATCACCGGAGATCTAAATCCATCTCTCTCCCCACCTCCACATCACCTATCTTTCATTATCTTTAGTCTTGGTAAGAAGCAATATTCAGAGAGGAAGATGAGAAGCTGGAATCTTGATTTAAGTCTGGATAAGGAAAGGGACTGAGAATGCAATTGTTCATGGTCTCGTCATAACACTCACTTCAGTGAGGAATATTACTGTGATGATACTGTCTTCTGACCGTCTAGGACCTTCCACTGAGATCTTGTAGAGATAATGCAAGGTCTCTGGAAACTGTGGAAAGTTATTTTCACTGAGAGTTCTGTAAAGGAATATAAGGTCCTGAATTAGCAAAGAAGAGGAAAATACACTCTGTATCAGCAAATGCTAATGGTGGTAAAGAAAGGATCATTATTCTAGTATCTTGTAACTCCCGGAAAAAAGAAAGGTAGTCTCTATTCCCCACATAAAGTGCAGCCTCACTGTGAATTATATGCAGATTCTGGGGAATTATACATATCCCTGGATTCCTGTCAAAATTTCTTTGCTAATGTCACTCCTCATTTCTGTCTTTCTCATCCTTTGCTGCAGAATAGAATATTCTATATTAATGCAATCTCTCATCAGTCCTTGACCAAGGGAGAGGAAATAAAAGTCTAGTGCTCAAACCAAGGTGGGTCACTTTTGTGGTTTTGGATGAAGCCCTTCCTTTGAATGATGTAACACGGAAGAGAATTTGAGAGTAAACTACCCCAGGTAACTAAGGAGAAGAGGCTGTGAGCTCTCATTCACCAAGCCATTCTCTATAACACATGCGGACAGTGGGCAGGCTCACAGTTGTTCAGATATGGTGTCAGATCACTAAGGGCAGAATGGGGAAGGATGGTGTAACAAAGTTTCCATTTCAAGACTCCAGCCTGGTCTTCCAAATCAGTGCTTCTCGAATTTTACTGTGCATATTGATCATCTGAGGATCTTGCTAAAATGAAAATTCTAATTCTTTAAGTCTAGGGAGGGCCATGAGATTCTGAATTTTTAAATCCCAGGTAAGTCTATTGCTGCTAATCTGTGGACCGCACTTGAGTAAGAAGATCAAAGGCACTTCTTAGATAGCCTGAGATAGAGCAACACTTAGCTAGTGACCACTTGTAAGGTCAGCTGTACTACACTTTTACACATTAAGATGTGTTCCTGAAATCTGCGTGAAAATAAGATGCTGTTTTCAAAGCATAAAGGGTCCATAGACCATATAAATTGTATTTTCTCTCTGATTTATTCTCAACTTTGAGCAGTCTATCAAATTGTTAAGACTCTGGATCTTGAATCTTTATCAGGAAACCTAATTCCTATAAAGAGAAGGTTGATATTCAGTGAAGAACTAACTAGAAGTACCCTTCGCCAGTAGAAAAAAAAATAAAAGTTCTCTTCCATTACACTTTCCCAAATCTATTTGACTTATCGAGCCCAGGTTTTCAACGGGTCAACCTCTTTAAAGTCGGAGCAAGTTCTAAAGTGGAAGCATGTCTAAAACTGACGTTTGCAGAGCAGGAATCAGCTAACGTCAGAGGGGAAAAATGGATTCACCTTCAGTTCTCTGTATCTGAAAGAGAAACTTATCTTTGAGCCCTTCACCCAAGGAACGTGTTGAACAACCTCACACTGTGCACTTTAGGTAAGATCCCTCCAATAGCCCTCCCTCCTTCTGCCAATTGCCCTCCCCATCCCCTCTCCCTTGCTAGACTATATTTGTGTTTTATCTTTCATGTGGGCATGTAATTTTTTAAGTATTAGTTTCATATTAGTATTGAGTACATTGGACTTTCCCCCCCCATTCTTGAGATACTTTACTAAGAAGAATACATTTCAGCTCCATCCAGGTTAACATAAAAGATGTAAAGTCTCCATCGTTTCTTATAGCTGAATGGTATTCAAACTTGAACTTTACCTTGAAGTGAGAACAATGTAAACTAAAAATTTGTACCCTCATATTAAATTGGAATAAAAAATAAAATAAATGAAAATACAGGTCCTCGGGCAGCGCCTGTGGCTCAAAGGAGTAGGGTGCCGGCCCCATATACAGGAGGTGGTGAATTCAAACCCAGCCCCAGCCAAAAACTGCAAAAAAAAAAAAATAGAGGTCGTCTCTGACCACTGAAATGGCCCAGAAGTAATGACACTCCAGCAGCAAAAAGCATATCTAGTACTCAGGTCTTGGTTTCTAAATACTACTTCCTTTTAACTAAAGCTGTTGGAAAAATGGCTGATTCTAGTTGAGCTTAGGCTATCAGTATAAAAAGTAAGAAAGGGCCAGGCAATTACGCTTGCAATCCTGGCACTTTGGAAGGCCAAGGTGGTAGGATCACCTTAATCCAGGAATTTGAGGTTGCAGTAAGCTCTGATAATGCCACACTGTAGTCCAGCCTGAGGGACAAGAGTATGACTGTCACAAACAAAAAGCAAGAAAGCTAGCAAGACAAAAAAAAAACCCACAGAAGCCAACTTGAAGGGACTTCCCTTTGCCAAATTGGGCCTTTTGCACACCTCAAAGAATAACTATAATGAGCTGTAATACATTGAATAAGTAAAAATCCCTGTGTCCACACTGATAGAATTCATCCTCATTATCAAAGGATTCTATAGGTTTAAATTTGAAAAAAAAAAAAAAAGGAAACCTACCTTTTAGAGGGAGAATATTAGGTATTTTTATTACCAGGTAAGCGGGCAAGGACAGGTAAAAATATTCTAAAATATAAACCCCTTAAAATAATCCAAGCAGTAGAAATCCAGTGGCGATTCAGATCATTAAGAGGGATTTAGAAACTGGAGATGCCTATTGTGCTTCCACATGACTTGCTTAAAGGAAGTTGGAGAAGGTGGTACAGAGACAGAGAATTTTACACAGAGCCCTCTGCTCTTACTTGGCAATGAGGTAGACCCCATGATGGTAATACAGTGCTTGGGAAAAGTGGCTCCAACAATTCTTTTTCTTTAGAGCAATATCCACCTTTTGCAGTCCAGAACAATTCAGCAGAACTCTCAAGGCATCCCGGGCATACCTAAGACCCCACCAAAAGAGCAGAGTTACTACCTGACAGTGTCCTTTCCAAAACTAAGTAAACATGATTTATCTTTTCATCTCATCTCGGGCAGAATATAGGTTCTGATAAAGGGTATAGCTCAAAGAAAGGAGATTGCTAAATGTTCTTCATCCTCCCTGCTTAACAGTTTGTGTGGCATTAGATTGAAAATGTAGCACATAAAATCTAAGGTTAATCACAGAACAGGTTATTAGTTAGATATTACGTGAATCTGACTAATAACCTATCCACGTAACTAATAACCTATCCATCTAACTAATAGCCTATCAGGGACAGGTTATCAGTTAGTTAGATATTCACTCATGCGATGACTCTTGTCTATTTTCTTCCATGGATGACTTAAACAGGATAATTCTCAACTACCTGGACTGATTTGGTGTGTATCTGGGTGGAGAACAAGGAGTGAATTATATACCTTGATGGGACTAATTGTACTTTAGAGCTCTGTCTGGTCTAAAGTCCACACCAGACAAGGGCAAATGGAAGGCAATTGGGTCAAGATTCCCCTACAGTGCAGTGAAACCAACTCTTTATCAGACAAAAGGCAATTGCCAAACTTCTCCCTAGGTGAACAGGTGACTGCACGTTGTCATAAATCCACACATCACATCCCAACCACAAAACCACTTTACAGTTCACCAAGCACATTTGTGCATACCATTTTATCTTACAGGTATGATAAACCTGAGAGGTTACTGTCAGAGATTAATAAATGGCAGAGCTGTGATACACCTGGCTTTGGATCCAACATCCTTCTCTGCTTTCATTTTACACAGTGGCCTCTCACTGATATGACAGGGAATGTGGCCAGAACAGTGTTCTGTGGCTTTGGTTCTGGATGGGCTACACACAGAGAAGGTGTGAGCTAATTTCTAGCTACTCAGGCTTACTTTTCTGAAGGCATTCTACTCTTTAGAGGAGAGAAAACTATAATAAGCAAATGCACTACAAGGAAGGTGATAAGGAGTCCCTCACGAACTCAAGGGAGTAGACGTATTTACAGAGGGATGCATATCTCTTATTTAATGTGAAATAATCAGTGGGATCTCACAAAGGCCTGTCCTGGGAGATCAGTCTCGGATCACTGCTGTAGAAGAGTTGGAACATGAGCGCCATCAGGAGTTGGGGGAAAAACTGGGCCACTGCTTTCTTGTAGGAAGCAACAGGTAGCAATGTGCACAGGGCCTGTGATGCCTATCAAGGAAAAATAAAGGAGGTGAAAATGTAAACATCTTCCCCTGAACCCAGTCAACATTAGTCTGGGAAGAAAGGGAGTGACTCTGCAACTCCTTCTCCATACACCTTGAAGAGAGCCTGAAGCAGGCATGTGTAGTCACAGTAACAGCCCCCAAGTCAGTTGTGAACCAGGAACTGTGCCGAACATTCTATGGCAAAGGGCTTCCAAAGCACTGTTTAAAAAAAAAAATACTAGCTGCCAAGCCAGTGGGAAGCAAGTTGGTTCCCAAGGAGGGCATCCATCCGAAGGTCCCTTCCTCTGCGGCCATGAAGAGTAGTCCTACTAATAACCCAGGCCCTCCCTGCACTTAAATAATACCGGGAAGTGAGGTATTTAAAGGGAGGCAAGCCAGCTCACCAAAGGATTTTTTGGTATACGGACTGCTGCAAAATCAGTCATACTGGAAATAGAGGTTTAGGTCATAATCCTAAAAGACAATCCCAATACGATAATCCCAAATATTGAAGTCCTGAAAGATGAAAATCCTGAAAATATAATTCTGGAAAAAATAATTTTTAAATTCTTTAAAAGGCATTTATTTGTATTTGTATAAAGTGATATATTTGAAAACCATAAAAACACTACAGAACACTTCATAAGCTTGTTTTACATAATAAAATATAAATAATAATAAAATAAGCAATAATAGCATTCACATTTTTGCTGGTTTCTTCCATCAGAGGTGATTTTAATTTATTAAAAGTGCCTGAAATTTCATCAGCCAATGCAAACAAGTGGCACAGTTTTAAACTAACATTTTCATCATTGTCATATTACCCGGCTAATCCACTTATCTGAATTTTCTGCCAAATGCATTGGGTTGAATGAAAAGAACAAATTTTATTGGTAACAACTTGAAATTCACTTTTATTCGAGAGAAGCCTTGATTGCACCTAATTCCAAATTCATCATTATAGTTTGGGAAATTCAATCAGACGTTAGAAATACTTTAGGGATTTTGATCCTTGGAGATGTCAACATTCAAGACAATGGTGTTTAGGGTTGTGCCTTTACCGATGGTAATTGGTGCTGCAGAAATACATATGCCAACATCTTGTGATCGTGAAGCAATGCCACCTTTTTTTCTACTAAATCACTGAGTCCTGAATTTACTCCCAGGAGTGGTGATTTTGGTCCTTGGGAGAAATATAATGATGAACACAAATGAGATCAAGACTTTGCACGCCTACAGAAGTCTACGTAACCTAGCTGGTGGCTCCTTCTCCTATCCCATGTCCTCTGCTTTCATCCTCAGTCACTCAGCTTCTCTGGCCTCCTTGGGTTCACCTACACACTAGGTAAAATCCCATCAGTAAAAGGCCTTTCTCCTCCTCTCTGTTTAAAACTATTCCAGGTATATGCAAGGATCACACCATCCTCTGAGTCAAATCTCTGATTTTCTGTCACCTTAGTAGAGAGACCTGTCCTGACCAACTTACTTAAACATTGTCCTCCATTTTCCTTCTCCCATCACTTTGCATATCTTTTAATCTGTATACTATTCAACATACTGCACATTTATCCATTCATTGTCTGGATAAATGTCCATCTCTTATCAAAATTTAGGCTTTATGATTACAGTGCAGCACACAGTAGGCACTCAATTATACATGTTGCATGCATATACGCGTGAGAGGAAGACTATGGTAAGAAAGTATGTCTGAGTCTGTGGTTAGGGATTTTCATGAGCATGAAAATAATACCAAAAAGAAGAAGCGCGCATCATGCTATTTACCGCCACAGGCATCATGTTGGTAGCATCAAGAGAGGAGCGTCTTCTTTCTGTCACAACCTCTTGCATTTCCCCAGGCTTTCCTTTCAGTATCAACAAGATTGTTTTCAGCACATGAGGGGCCACTTTTGCTTCGGAACCTGCCGCCTGCCACATCATTATGAGAATGCTGCAAACACAGTCCCCCCCACAAAAGCCAGAGTCATTAAGTTTGTCATTTCCTACTTGACACAGTGATGTGAATCAGAAAAAGAGTCTTAGTTTTACATCTTTGCATGACAAAGACACTGGGGACAAATCCAAAACAAACAGATTCTCATTTCCAAATGGTATGGTTAGTCTCTCATCCTCAGAAACAAAGGAAGAATTTAAATACAATTTTATGGAGAATATAGTCTGCTACTATTTATATATCTGTTCAGCTCAATTTCAAGAACTGAGCAGTTTTCTGTACCCCTTGCTCTCTCTGCTCCTCCCACCTCGTTACCTGGTTTGTGCAGAAAGAATATTTAAAAACTGGCATGGGAATGCAAATTAATATATAGATCAATATATAAATAAAAAGTTCAAGCCCTAAATATTGTAAAAACTAAATAAATGAAATATTAAAAAAAAAAAACAAGCTCAGAGAAGTGAATCATTTTACCAAAGATCACAGATTTAATTAGTGAAACAGGTTAGACTAGAATACTGGCTTCTTGATCTCCAGTCCCCAAATACTCTTTAGGATTATTTTTACCATTCCTCATCTTAAGAACTGCTGAACATCTCTGTGCCGATGTATTTCTGATACCTTGTCAATGCATGCTGGCTTCTGAAGCATAGTGTTTAGCCTCTCTGCACTTGGGTTCCTTATATGGGGGCCTGATTCCTTGCAGTGTGGACATACTCAGCTCTGTAGGACCCATTACCTGACCCTCCTGCCTGGAGGACTCACTCTGAGAACCATAAGAACATCAAATCTCATGTGTCCTGAAACATTGTCTTAAATCTTGTTCATACCTTCTAGATGATCAAATCTTCCTGGGTTTATTTTAATTCCAAATCTGGACCTTTTTTCCTCCAATCCTCAGCCACCCTTAGACCTGCTGGTGACGTTTTAAATTAAGTTCACATAATTCTAATGATGTTTGCTCCCTGTACCTTCTTGGCACATATTGTTTTCACCGGGTTCATTGGCAATTTTCATCTTCTACCCACATGGATATGCACCCTCTCCTCAACAAGATGGCTGAGGGCCAGTCATCCTTACACACAGTGGGGACTTAGTTCCAAAATGAGAAAACATGGAGCCTTATATCAGTATTTGAAGGAATTTTATGAATAATAAAATACTTTGTGAGTTAAAGCTTCCTAAATAAATACAATCTTTCAGTCAGAAAAAGAAACTTATAGTATTTATTTAGAGCTTTGTCGACTTCAATGCCATTTCACAGACTAATAACTCATTAGTCTGTATAACCCATATAACAGTTAACAGTCACTACATATTAAAGCTAACCGATAACTCTTTTTTTTTTAAATTAAATCATTGCTGCGTACATTAATGCAATTTTGGGGTATAATGTGCTGGTTTTATATAATTTGAAATACTTTCATTGAACTGGTTAACATAGCCTTCACTGCATTTTCCTAGTTACTGGGTTAAGACATTTATATTCTATCCTTAGTAGATTTAGCATGTACCCTTGTAAAATGCACTGTAGGTGTGGTCCCGCCAATTACCTTCCCTCCACCCATCCTCCTCCATCCCCTCCCGCTTCTCTTTCCCCTTCATCTTAGGCTATAGTTGGGTTATAGCTTTCATAATTGTGTGCTTGTTTAAGGATTTCAGGAACTGGCCTTAAGCAACTAAGTAAAGAACCAATATTGCAGGACTCTGCTCCCATCAAGGAAAATACTGAGCAGTTAACCTCCAATTCTGCTGTGATGTAGCTGACACCAGCCAGACTCCCAGATGACCTAGTACTCAAGATGACCATTAGTGCAAAAGCCACTGAAGTTTCCCATGACTCCATCCCTTTAAAACCATTTAGCCAACCTGAGAAATTTGAGATGGTGTTTAAGACAATAGCCCACCATCTCCTCAGGGTGACAATGCTTCAAAAAATCCACTTTTCCTTCCACCACTCTTTTGAGTCTGGCTTTTTTAACAACAGGTAGCTAATCAGAGTTCAGTTACATGACAACTTATAGAGAGAAAGAACTTTCCTTATTTCATCAATAAGGAAGTTGAGCATCAGGGAATTTTATAAAACTTGCATGATGTCACATAGACTATAAAGGTAAAGGTTGATAGGAAATCATATTCATTTGTTTTCAAAGCCTGAGGACTTTCCATCATATAACTTGCTGTTTTACACTGTTAATAGTGGGGAAGCAATACATTCCCTTCCAATGAACAAACCGTGTAAATGGAGTGATGTGATTTTCTAAGCTCTTCTAATGCTTCTGTTAGATTCATACTGTCCCATAGGCTCAGACAGGTGACTTCCAATTACATCTGGGAATTTTTAAGGTTAGTTATTTTATAGGTGGGTAGAAATATCTTCTTTCTGTCTTTCATAAATAAGAAAAAATACTTATATGAATTTATTTCTTCAAGAAAAATTACTGAATTCTCAAGCAGGAATAAAAATCTAGTCCCTCTTTGGGGAGAGGTTTGTTCTTATGGGATATGCAGCACAGCATAATTTAAAGACTTAGATAAATGATGGAGACATTGATCATTTCTTGTGGGCTTACTGTATCAGGTTTTCTATGAGGATATAAAGAATATAGACGAGGTCTGATAATTAAGATCACAAACTCATCCTAGAAAAAATGCCACTTACCTCATTGCCGAAGAGGACTACAGTCACATTCAAAGTACTCCCCTTGGGAAGCTGTGTGTCAATGCCAGTGCCTAGTTCACACGTCAAAGGAATTTTAGAACTCCTTTTCTGGAATGGTCATCAAAGCTGTCATTTTATTACTCCTGATGTTCTAAATGTCATCAAAATGTTTTTCTTTCAATATTTCTTTTATCTTTAGGTAAAAAAAAAAATCCCCTGGGGGCTAGATCACCTAAGTAGGAAGGTTATTTCAATACAGTTATTTGTTTACTGGCTAAAAACTCTCTCATAGGCAGAGCCATGTGAGCTGTGCATTGTTGTGATGCAAAAGCTGTGAGTTGTTGGCCAGGATTGTCAATTAAGATGTTCCTGTTTCTCTTATTAATGTTTACCTGCTATGCTTCTCATAGTCAGCCGTTGATTTGGACCCAGAATTAGACAAATTCTTGCAATGTTTTCCTCAATTCTTCTCATTTTTGGCTGTCCTGACCTCTTTTCATCAGTGATGCTTTCTCTGCTCTCAGAAAAAATGTTTAATCCATTCGTACACTGCCATTTTCTTCATGACATTATTTCCATAAACTTGGACTTACATGTCCCTGATTTTACTTCCATTCTTGCCAAGATTAATAAGAAATTTATGTGTGTTCATTTGTTGCTCTAATTCAAGCTCTGACATTCTCATGATGGCATACAAAAACACACAACAGTAAAGAATGACACTCAGCAAGACTCTGTCACAAATTGATATGAACACAGCTGTGAGACGCTGATATACCAAGGTAATGAAAACTTACTGAGTTGTTTATGCAGTGCTGCCAACATAAGCACATGGTAGCAACTTCTGGAACTTAATTTCAGACTTTGTATCATCTTATTTAAGCTTCACAATCACCCTGCATGATGTAAACATAGATTTTCTTTTTAAGGGGAAAAAAAACCCAAACAGTTCTGACCATGATAAATCAAGACTACAGCACAGATCCATCTACCTGTGGAGCCTGTGAACAAACCCTTGTGGAAAGAGGAAGGTATAGGGGAGTCTTACATGTCTGCTGGGACTGGGTAGTCCATGAGTTGAAATATGACTTTCTTGGGTGAAGTGCGAGTCAATAAGGTGATGACCCGCAACATAGCCTGCTTCATATGGTGAGAAGTATTTTTACACAATTGCTTATAAATAGTATCCACAATCTTAGAAACCTGGAAGAGAAATTTCATGTGTCAACAAGAGTCTCCTGTTCTATGGTCACTTCTAAACTAAGGCATTTCTTGGACATAGGAATTCAGTTCTTCTCAGAATGACCAAGGCAGCAATTAACACACAAATAATCTCTAGCAAAGTGATGATTTGGATGAGTACTAAATCTGTGCATTTATAGATAGTGGAAAAATCCCCCCTTATAAAGATGCTTATATTGAGAGGGTAGAATTTCTTGTCATATGTATAAGACATATGAGCTCAGGATGGAAAACACATAATTAAAGTGCTTAAAAAAGAAAATCAAAACAATGAAATGTAGTAATAATGGAACTATATAGTATGTACTTCAAAAACACTTTCTGAAAATTGAAGACTTGACTATGTATATTGGAGGGGTGAACGATGTATTAGAGGAATGACCCAGAATGATCAAGACTATGCCACAATCTTGCAAACTCTACTTTTTTTTTTCAGGTACACGATTTGATATTTATTATATGCATTTTATATACATTATTTTTCAACAACTGTATGTTTGCTTAAAAATTTACTGATTCATAGTTTGTAAAACAAAAACCTTATAAAACTCTAATGGCTTTGGTTAGAACTTCCAATTCTATGTTGAATAGTAGTGGTGATAGTGGACATCCCTGTCTGGTTCCAGTTCTAAGTGGAAAAACTTTCAGTTTTACTGCATTCAGTATGTTATTAGTTGTGGGTTTATCACAGATGGCTTCAATCAGTTTAAGAAATGTGCCACCTATGCCTATATTCTTTAATGTCCTTGTTAGAAAAGGATGCTGAATTTTATCATATGCTTTTTCTGAATCTATTGAGAGGATCAGAAGGTCTTTGTTTTTTGCTTCTATTGATATGGTGAATTACATTTATGGGCATCCAGGGTGAAGCCTTTTTGTCCAAGATGTGTAAATTTTTTAATGTGTAACTATAATCTATTGGCTAAAATTTTGCTGACTATTTTTGCATCAATATTCATTAGTGAAAGTGGTATGTAATTCTTCTTTTTAGTTGGGCCCTTTCTTGGTTTTGATATCAGGGTGATGTTTGCTTAGAACATGTTGGGGAAGGTTCCTTCCTTCTCATTGTTTTGGAGTAGTTTCTGCAGTATGGGTACAAGCTCTTCTTTGAAGATTTGATAGAATTCTGGTATGACTCCATCTGGTACAGGGTTTTTTTGTTGTTATTGTTGTTGAAAGATTTTTTTTTTAATTGTTTCTTCAAAGTCAGCGCTTGATATTGGTCTATTCAAGAGAGCTATATCTTCTTGATTAAGTCTAGGGAGATGGTGTGATTCCAGGTATTGGTCTATTTTCTTCACATTTTCAAATTTCTGGGCAAAGAGTTTCTTGTAGTAGTCAGAGATAATCTCTTGTATTTCTGTGATATTTGTTGTTTTTTCCCCTTTTTCATTTCTGATTGAGGTTA